>JADRCD010237187.1:19075-43125 GCA_019843815.1 Montemys delectorum | reverse complement strand
AAAAAAAAAAAAAAAAAAAAAAAAAAAAAAAAAAAAAAACCTCAGTTTGTTCCACTTGATAATACTAATAATGACGTCAAAACGTTCCTGCTTACCTGGTTCCTTAATTGACAAACCAGGGCTGCTAAGTTCACTCAGTGGGTTAAGGCACCAGACGGCAAGCCTCCTGCCCTGAGTTCAATTCCCAGAACCCACAAGGGAGAAACAACTCATCTCAAGTAGTCCTTTGATGATCACATGTGCAATGCTAGATCCACGCATGAGCACACACGTGTATGTACATACACAAAATAAAGAAAACAACAAAAATATTAAGAACCTTGACGAAGCCAGTGACTCACTCCCCAGGGTCTTATACCCTTGACCTTATTCCAAGACTCAAAAAAATGCATGTGTGCTTCATACATACAGACTCACAGAGGGAGGTGTCCTTGGTCAGTGGTTCCAAATTCTGGAGGGCACACCCAGTGATCTCAGAGAGAACTGTGTATAAGAAAACAGGGCTGTGGGGGGAGACTAACTTTAAGCTTTCTGTTTAACCGACTGTTTAACCGACTGCCCAACTTCCTCTTTTGAAAGTCAGAGATAATAAAATCTAATTCATCAGGCTACACACTGCACAGTACAGTGCCTGGTGCACACCTCTTACAGCCTGTTAGTACAGTAACTTATATTGCTGATATTGGTCCCCAAAAGTCTTCTTTTAGCCAAACATCTATTTCTAAGCAGTTCAAAGAAGAAATAAAAAAAAAATCCTATAAACCTTGCTGTATTACTTTAGTAAAGACTATGATGAATCGCGTTCAAATTAATACTCAATTTAGAAAAAGTTGTAGTGGCCTCACCAGTTTATCATTCATCTATCCATTTATTTCTATGTATATGAGTGTTTCCCCTACAACTATGCCCATGCTCAAAGAGGCCAGAAGAGGGCATCAAATGGGATCCCCAGGGACTGCAGTTACAGATGGTTGTAAGCTGCCAAATGGATGCTGGGAATTCAGATGTCATTCCTTTCAAGTTTTGTAACTTTTTTTTTAATGATTTATTTATTTATATGAATACATTGTAGCTGTCTTCGGATACACCAGAAGAGGACATCTGATCCCATTACAGATGGTTGTGAGCCATCATGTGGTTGTCAGGAATTGAACTCAGGACCTCTGAAAGAGCAATCAGTGCTCTTAACCACTGAGCCATCTTTCCAGCCCAAGTTTTGTAACTTTCACCTGAGCTGAGTCTTCTGAGGAAGTCCCAAGTTCCCCTGACATACAGCACGTTTATTTACAGCTTCATCTGCTTCCTAGTTCCTTCTCTATATTAGACATGGGTGTACATTACCTTCAACCCGATGTCAGCAACAATACACCCTCTGAGTCCTCTCTGGATTTTAGCGTGCTTTGACTCACACTGAGAATTTTCCAAATTACTAATGCCCAGGCTGACTTCTATGCTAAGTGAATGAGTTGTTTCTAGGGCAAGACCTGGATATCAGTCTTTTTGAAGCTCTCCGAAAAGTTCCCACCACCGCCAAGTGGAGAAGCAAAGCTTCCAGGACTAACACAAAATACTTGAATCTCAAAATAGTGTAGGCTGGATTTGTAGCTCCGTGGTGGAGCTACTTCTGTCCATGCAGGCTCACAGAAAGGAGGAAGACAACAGGGGAGGGAAGTACAGAGGGAAGAAAGAAGGAAGAAGGGAAGGAGGAAGAAAGGAAGCGTTGGGGAGGGGAGGAGAAGGGAGAGGAAAGGGGAGGCGGGGAGGAAAAAGAAGTAACTTGGAAAAAGAGGCTATACTTTTCAGAAGCATATGATAAACGGTGTAAGAGGACCGAAAAACCAAGTACACCTGGGAAGGTCATGTCCTAAATGCTTATCATGGAAAACATGTGGAACAAGAAAATCCAGAGACTAGAAGAATCCAAGTGTGTGTGTGTGTGTGTGTGTGTGTGTGTGTGTGTGTGTGTATGTGTCCCTTTGACCATTTTCCTTTATAGTATGTTCAACCAATCTACATGCTATAAACTCATGGAAATAATTTATAATCGCTCAAAACCTTGTGTGGAATGTCTGGATATAGTTCCCAGTGGGCCAGTCTTTCAACTGCTTAAGAAGTTAGTGGTACTTGGCTGGAAGCTAACCGGCCACAGACACAGGAACTTGCACTGAAAAACACTGGATCGCTTGCAACACGTAAAGTATAAACAGGTGAGGTAGGGTGGCAAAATAGATCCTGACTCGGTAACTTTTTTCACGGAAATCCTTCTGTCTGCATGCCTTAAACCCGCAACCCAACACCCTCGAAAAATGTTTTGTTTTTATCGAGATTGTGGTGTGAAGACAACACACACGTTTAATTTTCTTATATGGGCTTACTTGAGTTGGCTGGCTGTCGCGATTTCTACCCTCTGCTCTAAAAAACATCCTCAAAGTCAACACCTGCCAGGAGGAAAGGTGATACGAGAGCCTCGCTGTGGCCTCTAGTGAAGGGAGCTGGCCTCAGGGAATGTGGACTCATAAATCATGCCACACACTAGCAGAAGCCCCCAGTATCCCCCGCACGAATCCACGCACTCTATTAGCCCACTTCGTAGGAAAAATCTGACCCTGTCTAACTACCAGCTCCCGGGATCAAACTGGGCTTTCCTGAGACGGAATCACCCCTAGACCCGGCGGATGCGGAGCCACCCGGGCTCCCACGTTTCCTCCTTAGGTAACCCGCGCCCAGCCAATCGAAGGCCACCCCCGCTCCACTCCGTAACCGCCGGCGCCTGCATCCCCGCGGCTCCTGCGCGAGCCGCAAGGGATGTCGTCCGGCTGGAGGGTCGCCGCCACTGAGCCTCTTCCGGTGCACCCAGAGCCCTCCCTGGGCCAGTCCCTGAACCCCAGGCACCTGTGGGATCGCCCTCAACCCGATCCGGGCGCGTCGTCACCAGAAGACATAGAAGGAGGAGCGGGCAACCAGGCGCCACAAGCGCCCTCAGGCCAGTGTGCGAGCGCATGGCTCGGGCGGGTCGGTCCAGGAGGTCGCTAGTGCACCCTCAGCTTGCTGCGATCCGACACCGTTTGTCCCAGTGTACACTTGCTGGTAACCAGGCGCCCACTGCCAGTCCCGGGGACAGGACACGCGAGAAAAAGCGGAGTGGGAGGGGCCCGGCCGCCCTGGCCTCCACCCCCGAGACGCTCCCAGCGCACCCGAGGCCGGCCCAGCGTTGCGCCGGCCCCCATCAATTATGCAGCCCGCAGCCCGCTGCCGGCGCGCCCGGTTGTGCTATGTAACCCGGGCGCGGAATCCTCTCCCGCCCCCATCCTCTCTACTTGCTCTAGTTGGGGAGGGAGCTAGCTCATCAAGCCAGCCAGGTGTGTCTAGCCCATCACCTCCCGGAGGGGTTGCAACTCCCTACAGAGTGTTCTTTCCATCCGTTGGATGGGTTCGCATATTTACTTTGATGAGACAGGTAAAAAGGACCGGATAGTTCTGCTCCTGTACATCTTTGGATACACAAAGGTTTCTTTTTACTATACCGAAGGCGCTATCCAGCGGCCCTGAGCCCGGTACTTAATGTTTCTTGGAGCTTTCTATCAGTCGTACATACTCTCCCCCAATCTCTGAAGGTTTGGCCAGTTCCCTCCGGATTAAGGTTTCAGAGTCCGAAGGCCCCACAGTGTGTCTCCCTTTGTTTGCTTGGGGCAACAGTTTTCCTGGCGCCAAAGAGCTTACCAAACAAATTCTAAGTTAAGGGGATACTGTGTAAACGGCAGAAGGCCATTCATCTTTGTCAAACAGTGTGGAATACAATGTTATCTCTTATCCACGAGGGCCGGGAGGTTGGAATTTCTTACTCTCCTATCAAATAAACTGAGATAGTTAAAAACAATTGTTTTCCTATTCAGCCGGAAAGGGTTCTATGTTAAAACTAGTGAGCCTTAAATCCCGGGCAGTGAGCAAGCATTACTTAGCAGCTCTTCCTCGTCCTCTAGGAACCTCCACTCAGGTAAATCCGAAGGAAGGAATTAAAGAATGATATGGTGTGAAGCACAGCTGGAGTTTATTAAAAGGGGGTTTTCTCAGAGTAGATTTAAATATGAGGGCTAATAACAATAAGACACAGCCAAGACCAGGTGCGTGGGTTTCAGAGCTGTGTTTTAACAGTAATCATAAAGACCATTTTGGTGGCTTTCAATTTACAACTCAAGAGGACTGCTAAGGAGCTCCCTGTCTCCACCCCTCTTTTTTTGTTGTTTTTTTTTTTTTTTTTTGATAAGTGAAATTATAAGATGGCTCCAGGGGCACCTTGTGTGGAATTACAATCTGATAACATCAAAACATGGGCTGCAAGAGTTCTACTGGATAGTTAAGACTTTTGTTGTAAATGGGGTTTCAGGTGAGATTTCTGGGAAACTGCAGAAAGAAAGGTCATTTCATTTACACTGAGGTGTTAAAAGTGACACATTGCAATTTTTACATTTCTGTTAGGGGTTCATATGAAGATAATATTGTCTCTGTCTAACACAGCAAATATTAATTGTGATGGGATGCTTGTCTCCTAGCGAAAAGACTTCATCAGACTCCAGGTGAATGGCTTATTTTCCTTCCCCTTGTCTCCCTAAAGTTCTCTGTCATCCTACTTTGTGGGATATTACCACACAATAAAGATTACAGGGAGGGGGGTTTTGGGGGGAATTTTTGTTTGGTGTGTTTTAGACATAACCTAGCTATATTGCTAAGGCTAACCCCCAGTCCCTGGGGTCATGCATTCCTCTGCCTCAGCCTCCCCACATGCTATGCCACAGCAAATACATTGTATGGAGGCTGGGGGTGGGGGGTTGCCTGCATGTAGATCTGTATCATATGTGTGCCCGGTGCCCATAGAAGACAGAGAAGGGCAATGGATCCCTAGAACATGAATTACGAATGGTTTCAGCCATCATGTGGATGTTGAGAATCAAACCCTAGTCCTCTGGAAGAGTGCTTAACTGCTGAGCCATCACTACAGTGTCGTGACTTCTTACTCTTTAAAAGCTAGGCTTGATAATTATAAATTCAAATAAGGTTTTAAACATAAAGATACCCCCCAAATGACAGGTACTTTATGTTGTGTTTTATAAAAATAAAGGAGAGAAGGAATATGTTTGCTGGATGTGTAGTCAGGTGTGGGGGAAGGGGGTGCCGCTACTGAGGGACCAGCCACACATGAAGGTTTAGTATAAAATAGAGTTTATTCAGGGAATGGGGACGAGAGTGGAGAGAGTAGAGACAGAGAAAGGCAGAGAGTAGAGTAGAGTAGTAGAGTAGTAGAGGCTGGCCATGAGCACATGGAGAGAGAAGGGGAGGGGAATGGGGAGAGAGGGGAAGTAGGAACAAAAGAGAGGAGGGGGGCAAGCAGCTCCTTTTATAGTGAGTCAGGCACACCTAACTGTTGCCAGGTAACTGTGGGGCGGAGCCTAGACAATGCCAACACTTTTTGCAAAAAGAAACTTACCTTATAGACTAAACTACTGAACAAGAGAACTGTGCTTACTCCAGGGAGCCACTGTTAATTTTTAGTTGGTATATGCATATAAAAATATTCATGTTTCTGGCTTAATATTACATGGGGGAAAAAAAACTGCAGGAAAGAATATGGCTTCTGGCCTGGTGGCCGTGGTGGCATATGACTTTAATCACAGCACTTGAGAGGCAGAGGCAGGTAGATCTATGTGAGTTTAAGGCCAGCTGTTACTACACAGCGAGTTCCAGGACAGACAGAGCTACAGGGAGAAACCCTGTCTCAGAAACAAACAAACAAACAAACAAAAAGCTTGTCTTGAAAGAACAGGAATGAAACAACTCATATTAAGTATCTCCTGAATGCCAGATCCTATGTTCAAAGGAACTGCACCTAAAATAAGTAACATGCACAATAACTAACTTATACAGCCATTTGTCTGTGGACTGCAAACCCACAGATTCTTCCTGTTTTCAGAGTTACAGTTAGAACATTGGGCTCTGGTGACCCCAGCAAGGTAAGCCAGCATCCCACCCTCCATAGGTCATCTAAACAAAGTATACAGAAAAACAGAGAAAGGATCTTTAGTCAATGGTGTCCCACTGGGAAGAGAAACAAAGAACTCCTTTGACCACCCACTTCCATCTTCAGGGTCCTGGCTTGAGGTTTAGGGTAACTAGAAAGCAGAAGGTGTATGTACAATTAAGCAGTCCCTTTAAGGGGTGCTCAAGCCAATCCTGTCTCCAGCGCCTTCTGTATCTCAGTTGGACAAGTTGTCAAAACTGAGTAAAATCTCTTTCCAGGAGACAGGTTTCTTCTAGCTTAATAATAACAGGAAAATTCCAATTACTCGATGACCATCATTTCCATAGTCTGTTAGCCCATGGGAGGGACACCGGAGTATTCCTTCCTGAAAGGACTATTCTGTTTGCAGCCAGACAAATGTATTATAATGATTAAACCACTCTCAGCAAAGTCAAATGAGACTTTGAGGCTTATACTTTTCACAGTGTGACCTTCCCAGGTCCCCAGGGTGGACTAGCTAAACCCAAATTTCCTGAGCAAGGGCTTGCTAATTCACAAGGTCCAGCTGCCCGGCAGGCACTTCCCCACACCTGGGGAGCTTTTAATTGCAAGTACCTCTTAGAACTGACCTCAACTAACCATTCTCAATTAGTCTTACAAAATTCCATCCTCCTGCAAATGAGCTTACCCTAATTAAAGAAAAAGTGTCATTTCAATGGAATCTGCCCATTTATCAACTGGCACCAGTGACTGACCAAACCCAGGATTATTCCCAGGGTCCTTTTTACCCATTTATCAACTGGCAGCAGTGGCTTGCCACACCCAGGGTTAATTCCTGCAGTCCTATTTCTTTGAGCAAAAGAAGTTGAGAATGAAATATAATTCTTGTTTTGCTAAGCATTTGGAGACTCACTTTCACCTCTGTTACACTTTTATATTTAGATATATTTTGTATGGTTTGGCCTTGTCTCTGTTACACTTTAAAAAAAAAAGATTGGTTTCTTTTAAAGCCAGATGATGGAATAATTTCTCTGTATACCTTTTCTGGCCTTTCTATAGAGAATTATCCTTTCCTTCCCTAATAAATGAAATGTGGTCTCAAATGCTTTAGTTTTCTCTTAGAGTGTAGGAGCTGATGAGGGCCCTGTTTACTTTCTTGTGTTGAAGCACTGAATGTTGCCGAAGTAACAACCCAGGAGTCTTCAGATCTAGGTCACAGGCTCTCCCACATCCTTCTCTCTGAAGAGAGCTGCCAGGTGAAAAGGAGTTCCGGAAACCCACCATGCAGTGAGAACAGCACTGAAGACGGTCTCCAGATAAAAATCACATCAGGTTTTAAAAACAACATGAGTGTGTTGTACACACAAAAGAACAGGTTGTGACTGGGAGAAGCCAAGCTTGGCTGTCAAGGCTTACTGAGTAGTTTATAAAGATTAAAGGCAGAAATTCATTGATGTCTCTTATGATTGCCCCCCTCCCCCCAAAAAACAAAACAGTGTATTCTTTTGAAGCCAGTGGAGCTTTGTCTAAGACTGGCTGTTTCAGCTTCTTCATTCCAGCAAGAAAGAAAAACTCTAAGTGTATTTCTTTAGAGCTTGCATTTCAAGGACATTTAGATGGCTTAGTTTCTGTTGCTATGATTAGGCTGGCCTAGGGGTATGCAAAATTGTGGCCCCCACTGTTACTCATTATAAAGTCCCCTCTCTGAGTTGGTCTGAGAGTGTGACTAGATTATAATCAGTTCTCTGATCAGCACCAGATGCTGTAGGACCTTGCAGATCACAAAGGGGAATTTAAATAGGCCTTTGCAAACATGCCATTCCTTGCCTTTTGTTTGTCATGGTTCCAGGGGATCATTTGCTGAGCCTGTGTTCACCAACGAGCATTTAAAACTCTTGAGAGACCATAGCGCTCAACAAAGGTCATCACTAGAACCATTAGGGAGATAGGACCAAGGGTTTGACAAGATCCCAAACGAGAACCCAAAGCCAATATTTAACCAACCAAAGAGATAATTGATTGTGCCTTCCTGACTCTATGGAAGATTTGATGACAAGATCCCAAATGGAGAACCCAAAGCCAATATTTAACCAACCAAAGAGATAATTGATTGTGCTTTCCTGGATGTGTGGAAGATGTGAATCTGATATTTTAGCTCTCTCCCATGTGAGGCTGAGTGTTTTTCCCACGTATGTTTGAATATGAGGACACCCCTGGCTTGTCTGTTTCATAAAGAATTTAAAGCTGGGGAGTCTAACCTCAGAGGGACTTTGCAATGTGCCTTAAAATTTAACAAGGACCAGTCACCTGTTTTGTTTCCTGAAGAGAAACTTCCTTTCAGTCTGTGGCCTGGTCAGTAAAAATTTGGGGACAGAAGGCCCTCAGTACACTGCCTGCAAATCCAAGGAATCTTCCATGTGCCTTCCATTGCTGAGTGAAGATAAAGTTGGATGTTATTGTTTTTTTCTGAAGGCAGAAAGGCCTCCTTTGCTGACGTGATGGCATACTTGATGCAACATTTCTTCTGAAAAGTAAGGCTTGTCCCAGTGAGCCTTAACACTGAGGTTCAGTTGTAACAAAAACATTGAGTCAAATGCTGAGCCCTCTTTAGATGAAGAACTAAGCAATAAATTGTCTCCATACTGAGTGAACATAGACTTTCTGAAATTACAATATTGAAATCATAAACATAAAACATTTAAAAGTATGAGAGAGCACTGGTTAATTTCTGAGGTATTACTGTCCAAATAATATGTATATTTGTATATATAACAATATATTAAATAATATGATTACATATAGTATAAATTACATATAATTACATATATTATAAATTATATTTGGATATATAATAATAAAGATATATTTGGGGCTGGGTGGTGGTGGCACACGACTTTAATCCCAGCACTTGGGAGGCAGAGGCAGGTGGATTTCTGAGTTCGAGGCCAGCCTGGTCTACAAAGTGAGTTCCAGGACAGCCAGGGCTACACAGAGAAACCCTGTCTCAAAAACCCTAAAAAAAAAAAAAAAAAAAAAAAAAAAAAAAAAGATATATTTGGGTATATAATCTAAACATAAATATATATTTGGATTTATATTATATGCAATTATATATCATGTAATACATTACATATGACATATTATATATTGTACATCATTTATTATATATTATATACTATACATTGTACATTATATGTTATATATTATATATAACACATAATATATAGTGTGCATATAAATAATATAAATGTTATTTGCAATGTATATGTGTGTATATGTATATGTGTAAGTGTGTGTGTGTATGTGTAAGTATATACATATACTGAGGCCTAGGCCCGGCTGGCATCTATACCCAGCATGTATGACTTAATATTCAGTGGTCTTATCTACAGGAATACTTAAAGAAGGAACACATATACTCCTACTACAGTGATCTGGACTCAGTTGGTGTCACAGCTAGCAAAACATTTTGATTTGCTACCATTGAGAATATTGGTATTGTATAATTTTGTTTATGGCTCACAGGGCCTATATAATGCCCCCCATCTTGCTTTATTGACAGGCATGTAAAGAAGGTCAAGGATTAGCACATGGAATGATTCATTCTTGATTAGATTCTCTGAGTGTAGCATGATTTGCATTGTTTCAGAAATGCAGTAGGTTTCCCACATCCATACCTTCTTGTGAGGAGCACAAGGAATTCAGAATAGTGTATGTCTGTTTATACATCTCTGCAATTTAATGCTCCCTTGCAGGATATCAGAAGTCTCCTCTGGAGACTGACAGGGACAGAATCACACGGTAGGAAATTTAGTGCTCAAAAACAGGCTAATGATGACTGTTACATGTCCCAGTAATGCAAAACCTTAAACTTGATTTGAAATTCCTACCACTGAGTTATTACTCCAAAAGCTTCTTAATGTACTATGGTGATGTTCAAGAGGGAAAAAAAAAGTCCTGTGTTATTTACCAAGGCAGTATAAATCTCTCCATTTGCATTTATTTTCTCCTTGTTGGTATATTATAATGGTTTGAAGTAGCTTACCAGGAACTTCCTTGTAGCCTCATAAACTAAAGTGAAGGTTATTCCAGCAAAGACAAACACTCCACCCCCACCCCAGTGCCCACCTGTAATGGCTACAGCAACTATAACCATTTATCAATGGGGCAAAATTGGGGATAGGTTTGAAAGGCTAATCAATGCCCCTGCAAATCCTATATAATTATTGGACCATCACCTTCTTTGTCTGATGGCTCTTCTTGACACAGTTTCCCTTCTGGATGTTCTACTAGCTACTGTAGTTTTCATTCACCATTCTAATTCATGGTTCCTCTATTAGCCATTTATTCCTGTGTACCATTCATTAGCAAAATGGGCTAGTCATTGGAACTTAAAAGATGAGTCTGTCTTTCCTGCAGGCAGTCCCAGCTGATTGAGTCTGTGTTTGTTTTCAGGATCAGATTAGGATCCAGTCAGTGTTCATAGGGAACACTTAGGGTAAAGTTCTTGATGATTGTTGACCTGGCCTATCAATACTTTTTTCAGATGCATCCTCAACAAGACCCAAGGTATGTAGTTAGAAAGGAGGTTTAGTTTAACAGTCGAGTAACTGCTTTGTATCCCAACACTGTAAATACACAACTCTACAAAAGAAGAATAAAATGACATCTAGGTTAGTAACCCAATCAGCTTTTCCTAGTTGTTTTTAAGTATCCCTAAGGACCTAAATGGATGGGGAGCTCTGGATCATGTGCCTTGTAATGGTTTGAATACAGAAGATGTTGTATGTCTTGTCCTCTAAGGTGGCTCTCGGGGAATTGGTGGGCCCTTTGAGAGGTAGAGCATTGAGAGAGGTCATTATGTTAGGAAGGATGTGTCCTCAGAGTACAACATGTATTCAGCAACTTGGGTTCTCACAAAAGTGTAATAGCAAAGCCTGAACTTGGCCCCACCCAGTCCACTGCTCCAGTCGGAGATCTGACCATTTAGTTCTAGATGCAGCCCCTCAATGATAATTCCACGTGCTGCTATCTTCAATAGAGGTCAAACACATATGATCACTTGGTTTGGAACTCCAAACCTCCAAAACCATGAGCTAAATAAACCTCTTACTCCTTAAAACTAGCCTGTGCCGGGCATTTTGTTACAAACAGCTGACGAGTACCAAATCCTAGAAAGATGTCAAATACTTCTGTAAAGTAGCTTGTAATGTGTTGGAATCATGAAAGTCCTCACCTACTGGGGATACACAGGTTGGAAGCAGACATTTAAGAGTCATCTGATGGGGTGGGATGGGCTGGAGATGTGGTTCAATAGTTAAGAGCACTGACTGTTCTTTCAAAGGACCTGAGTTCAACTCTGAGTACCCACATGGCAGCTCATAACTATCTGTAACTGGTTCTAGGGGATCAGACACCCTCATACAGACACCAGTGCAAATAAAATAAAAATAAATGAAAAAAAAAGAAAGAAAAAGTCATCTAGGTAAGGGTTGTAAATGAGAAGAACCTACCTTTGCTTTAGTATTTCTAAAATAACTGATCTGTGGGGAGCCTGATAATTCTGCCACTATCCACTGTCATACCTGGGAATAATAAGTATTTTCTAGGCAAAAAGGCAGTTTACTGAGACCTTGTAGTGAAGAACATGTACAGATTACACAATGAGGTTGAAAGCTGGAGCCGTGGTGTACAAAGCCAGGTCTAAGACATTTGCCCTTGAACTTTACTGTCAGCAAGAAAACCATGAGTAGAAAGGTCTCTGTGGTTACTGGCATCCAGTCATTTTCTCAAGCCTTGGGGCTCATCAGGAGTCCTCTGCAGATCTCACCTCTGACACTAGAAAGTGTGAAGAAACAAATCAGATGAAGTAAAGAGGAATAGAAGACTCCATTGTGCTCACTCGCACAGGAACAGTCTGGGAGCTGGGAGACATTAGCTGTGGTAAGAAGCATGGCTCACAGGTCACAGAACAATGAGGAAGTACTTCGTTCCTGTTCCGAGTCAGGACTGACTGTAGAAACCACATTCCTTTCAGGACAAGAGGAACCGTAGAAAATCACTTGCCTGCAACTGATTGTTTTAAATTTATCACAGTGACACAGAGAGAAATGCGAGTTGTGTGTTTTTAGAACTTACATTTGTTGAGTACATTTACAGGTTAGGTACTGAGGATGGAACGATGGGTGTTGGCCTCTGTTTTGACTTGTTCAATAGCCACAAATGGTAAGTTTCCAGACGGAGTGGCAGGAGTAAAGAGCACTGAGGTCCCAGCTTTGTGAGGGACCCTCATGTTTCAAAAGCGAGCCCTCAGGGAACACCAGGAAGTTAATGTCCCTTCCCAGGAGAGAATTGTCAGCTGACCCCTGACCACCCTCCCAGCCCAGAGCACAGTGAGACACAAGGTAACTGGGGTGTTTTGAGCAAAGACATTTTGAAGTAGTTTATATCATCACCATAAACAAGCCAGTCCCTTTCTTCAAGACTCATACTGCCCATAAGATTAATTTCATGATTAATAATTTACAGCCTGGAGCTTTACTGTTGCTTTGAATTTCAATTGAAATAGTTCAGTATTACTCAGCTGTGATTTTTATCTTGTTTCACAAGTAAAATAAAACTTTTTAGTGCCAGCAAACGTTCGTTAAGTAACATTCTTGGTTCATCCTGTTGTCTTTTTTTTTTTTTTTTAACTCACTAGAAAATTCATATGGGAAAACATTCTATTTCATTTTATTTCATACCTTACCATGTGTCCTGCTAGCTGGTTTTATGTCAACCTGACACAAATGAAAGGAATCAGAACACAAGACGCCTCAATTGAGAAAGTAGCTCCTGAAGACACAACTGTGGGGCATTTTCTTTATTAGTGATCACTGGAGGAGGGCCCAGCCCGTTGTGGGTGGTGCCATCTCTGAGATGGTGGTCCTGGGTTCTATAAGAAAGCAAACTGAGTAAACCATGGGGAGCAAGCCAGGAAGCAGTACTTCTCTGTGGCCTCTGCATCAGCTCCTGCCTCCAGGTTCCTGCCCTGCTTGAGTTCCTGTTGGTGATGAACAGTGTTATGGAGGTGTAAGGCAAATAAACCCTTTCTCCCTAGCTTGTTTTTTGGTCATGAAATTCCCTTGCATGAAAAGGAACAAACTCTGACTATGGTACCATGTAACTCTGGTTGGCTTGAAACTCACTATGTTGACCAGACTGGCCTTAAACTCATAGAGCTTTGTCTGCTTCTGCCTCCCAAGTGCCTAGATTAAAGTCATGTGCTACCATGCACTGCATTTTTTTTTTTTCTTGAGACAGAAAAACAAAATAGAAAAAGGTTTTCTGTGTAGCCTTGGCTATCCTTAAACTCATTCTGTAGACAAGGCTAGCCCTGCAATCAGAGACCTGCCTGCCTCTTCTCTCCTGAATCCTGGGATTAAAGGTATCCACCACCACTTTCCAGCACATGGTTGCTTTTTTATATAATTTTGTTGTTGTTGTTCTTGGACAATAATGTCATAAAATCCGCCTTTGCATTTACTTTTCTCAAATTAAGCTGTCAGTGAATAGAATGTGTGTAATGGAATCTCCGGGGGATGGGGCATGAAAATGAGAGTGGAGATGGGAACTAGTTATTATTGAAAATAATGTGAGGGGCTGGAGAGAAGGCTCAGCGGTTAAGAACACCGACTGCTCTTCTGAAGGTCGTGAGTTCAAATCCCAGCAACCACATGATGCCCCCCAATATCCATAATGAGATCTGATACCCTCTTCTGGAGTGTCTGAAGACAGCTACAGTGTACTTAAATATAATAAGTAAATAAATAAATAAACAAAAGAAAATAATGTGCGGATATTAGAGAAAATATCACATGGTATGTGTCTATAAAGTATGGAGAGTTTACCAGTGACCATAAGTAAAGCAGGCAAGCCAAAAGCCAACAAGATAAATCAAAACCAAGCAAGTTTCCGTGCTAGCATCCAAGATCTGTCCCTGGATAGGCTTATAAGCCACACCCCCTAAGTGTCGGCAGGTCAGGGAATGTAGTGAGATTGGCACCCAAACTATAATGTTAAACTTGATATCTTCTTTTAATAGGCTGGAGGCAGTGTCCTAAAGGAAGCTGTCTTTGTGTTTGGAATAAAAAACCAGTCACACTGTGAGCTCCTCATGGGAAGATTGCCCCTACAGTCTGGATGTCATAGTCCTGTAACCACCAGGAACTGAAACCTGCCACACAGTGAACTAGGAAGCCGTTCCAAAACCTCAGGTCAGATTGCAGGCCTGTAACACCTTGAGGAGAAACCCAGAAATGGCCTGAGCTCTGGACCTATGGAATCTGTCAGATCATATCTCTGTGGTGTCCTTAGCCTCCTAAACTAATGACAATGTGCTCATGCAGCAATAGAAAACTAACAGGGTTCCCACCATAGGACGTTACTCTAGTTACAGAGAAATGTCTCTCTACCTGAACATCCAGGAATAGGCATGGGGACAGGGCTGGGGGTAGTGGTGGTAGTATATATCTCTTCAGTGCAGCTCTCAGGATGTTAAAAATCAATTACTACTTATAGGGACACTGGGCAAATGTACTATTTCTAAGTTGAGACCCATGATTTGTAATCTCTGGTAAGATATTTTGAGTTACACACAAAACTTTTGAGGCTCCTCCATCTCGAAGAGGAAAATCTAACATACCCCAGATGATGACCCACAGCTGGCCTCCATCAGTGGCCTGTGCAGGGGGCTTGTTGGGTGGGGTTGAGGGTGGGGGAGAAGCAGCTAGTGAAATACAATAAAAGATATCAATCAGTCCTCATTACAGAGAGGAAAAGCACGAACAGGGAGCAACTGTTCCCTGCCAAGTTTGCCTCTTCTTCCTCCCTTGAATGTAGTCATGGTGTCAGGATTGGCAGGGGCCAATCCGGCCTCATCTGGTGTTGAGCCAGTGGCTTCATAAGCAGACGAGGAACAAGCAATGTCATTGCATTCCTACATCGACCTCAAACTCCTCCACTGAGACCTTACATAAAGTAGCAGCGGCAAGTCTTGGAATAGAACTGTTTGGGGTCTGCAAATGGCAGCTAAGTGTACTGCCACATGGTTCTGGCTTTCTAGAGCTTCTTTTGGTCTAAATATACAGCCTGGAGCTCCCGTGTCTTAAAGTTCCCAGAAATCTCCCACTAAATCCTCACCCTTGTTCTATGACAGCATCTTGTTATCTACTCTTCCTCCTTTTTCTTTGCAGCTCCTCCTCCTCTTGCTCTTCCTGCCTTCAGTCATTCCCCTTTGCTCTACTGATAGCATCCACTCTTATCACATCTTCCTCCGCCTCCTCTTCCTTCTCTTACCCCTCCTCCTGCTGCTGCGGCTCCCTCTCTTCTCAGTCCTATTTTCTGCATGTCCTTTTCCTTCGGAGAACATCATTGACTCTTCCACCAGCTTCCCTGGTATCCACAGCATCATGTGCGTACCCTCATGTTCTGTCTTATGCAGCAGTTTGTATCTAGAATGTCTCTGAAAGACCATGAACTGGTAATGACTTGTACTTGTGAAGTTACAAGAAAGCCGTAGATCATTCCAGAGGTGGGTGCTGATGGAAGGAACTTAGGTTTGGGTGAATCCTTGTAAGAAATATTGGTACTTCAGCCTCTCAACTATGACCCAGCATGCTTCCCAGGCATCATGATATAATCATGTTCCTCCACTGAGTCCTTCTGCCAAGCGCTCAGGACCAAAGTGCCAGAGCCACATGGCTTCAGATTAAAACCTCTGAAAACACAAGACAAAATAAACCTCCCTTCCCTCTAATATGATTTACCTCCAGCAGTTGTTACAGCAAGAGAAAGCTAATATAACTAGTTCTTAACATGTGATCTTCTTGGAGGCTGGAGAGGTGGCTCAGCGGTTAAGAGCACTGACTGCTCTCCCAGAGGTCCTGAGTTCAATTCCCAGCAACCACATGGTGGCTCATGACCATCTGTAATGAGATCAATGCCCTCTTCTGGTGTGTCTGAAGATAGCTACACTGTACTCATACATAAAATAAATCTTTAAAAAAAAATATGATCTTCTGGCAATTATCTGCTTTCTCTGTCATTTAGCTCCTTGGATGCTGAGATTATCTCTGGCTAGCATGTATGTCCCATGTTCTGTGACATAGTTGTTACATAGATAAATACAGGAAAGTTAAAAGCTATAGACCCGTATTCTTCAGTAGTTTCCATCTCTTAAGAACAGCCCTCCCGATTAGAAAGATTTGGTTCTTATCGGCTTTCCTCCAGAATCACTCCAGATCAGTGCAAACACATCTGTGGGCTTATCATTTGTCCACTGTTGATGGTGTGCAATGAGCCATGTCCCGCACCTGTTTCTTTAAACTTTGCCAATATGGCAACTGATTCCCATAAAGACTTTTACCTTTTTAAACAGCTCAGTATCACTCCATTCTTTCATTGTTCAATGCCTGTGTTTACCAGTTCCCAACTGACTGCATTTCCATTGATGTTTATGCTCTTTAATTTAGAACCAATTCAAAATTAAGCCATTGTACATTTATTTAGTAGGCTATATGAATATGCATATAGAATATACTCATAGGAATAATTCTTTTCCAAAGGAGAGTTGTATTCTGAATCCAGAAAGATATTGGCACTGTATCTTCCATTCAACTTGCTTCATTTTGCATTCTAGCCAACAACCAGAAAGCCTGCTTGCTTGTATTAATGCCTACAGATCAGATTCTCGGTCCTTGTTAGTATAATAACTGGATAACATGGCACAACTTATTTTCCTTTATTATTAGTTGGGGTAAGAACCTTGTATATGATATAACACCACTTTTTGTATGGTATTATACAAACCTTGATGCAGGCAAGATCTAGTCTGGCTAGTTCTACCAGAACCAGAATCTTTTGAAGCAGATTAGGCATTACTTGAGATCATTAAGAAACAAACACAGAAGTAAACTTCCAGGAATGTGAGAGAAATTACACAATAGACTGGACTGAAAGGGATATCACGGATACCTCTTCCCTCGGCTATGAAGTGCAGAGACTGGATGGCCAGTATCGCAGATGTCTCTGTCTCAGATGCAGCTTTTTGGATGCTATACCTGGCTCTTTCTTATGCCACCTACACCGGCAAGATGGAAACAGAGCTTAGCTCATCTCCAAAGCAGTCTCGCTAGGGTGTGCCTGTGGGCCAAGGTCCAGGCCACATGCTTGATTCCTAGCTGCAAGAGAGGCTGGTCACCAAGGCCTGATCCCCATGGGAGAAAGCAGGATCCATAATGTGATAATTCCCTCAAAAACAGGAAGTTACTCCAAATATAAAGGCTGCCTCAGTACTCCACATTACCAATGACAACATTACTGGAGACTTAATTATTTAAGTATACCACACCAGCAGTAGCAACTCTAAAGGAGATTTGATGACATCAGTACTCCACACTATCAACTACTTTACTGGATATTCAGTTTCTGAAATAACAGCATGTACTCCTACAACACCTTCCCTTCATGGCCAGTACAAGTACGTCCTGAGATCTCAGGAAAGAACATGTTTCATTAGAGGAGATCTTGACGTGATTAGGTGCATTCTAAGATCCAGGGGCAAAAACTAGCACTACCTTCACTTGCTAGATGCTTTTGCAAAATTTGCTAAAAATCAACCATTTAACTACATTATTTATATCTATTCTAACTGTCCTAGTTTCTTTCTGTGGCTGTAATAAACTAGCCTGAAAGAAAGCAATTGAGGAGAGAAAGGGCTTATTTTAGCTCATAATTCCAGGTGACAGTCCATCATTGTGAAGAAGTCAAGGCAGGGACTTGATGCTACTAGCCACACCCACAATCAAAAGCAGAGGTAGAGTAAATGCATTCATGCTACTTGCTCAGCTCAGTTTTTTTTTTTTTTTTTTTTTTTTTTTTTTTTTTTTTTTTTACTCTCATTTGCAGTTCAGAACTCAGCCCATGAAATAAATCTGCCCACATTCAGGGGGAATGCTCTAACCTCAATTAGGCCAGGTATGAAAATCCCTGTTCAACCTGGTGGCTCACACCTTCAGTCCCAACATCCACAAAGTAGAGGCAGGTAGATCTCTGTGAGTTTGAGGCCAGCTTGAGAATTCCAGGCAAGAGATGCATATCAAAAATTTGCCAAAGGGCGGCAGAGACAGAGAAAGTGTATGAGAGAGAGAGAAAATTAAAACAAAAGATCCAAAATATCTACTTTTATACCTTGATAAGCATGCTCAGAAGTGAACCCACTTTGATAATTTCACAGTAAGATTCTCCCAGGAGATTCTAAACTGTGTCAAATTGACAGTTAAAACCAAACCTCACACCAATGGAACTTTCCTTGTGTTTCCCCTCATGTTACATCTTTTGAAGAGTTAGGGTAAAACTAGTAGAGATTTATCATCATGTTGCTTCTGTCCTCAGTCACTTCTGTGTAGGGGAAACTCGTTCCAATGCAGTATAGAAATAACAAGCACGCACAGAGCTTCTGCTGCTATCCACCCAACATCGTGACTAAACATTTTACCCAAAGGTGATATGCCAAATTCAAGGGCCTGATGTTCTGCTATCGCTTGTCACCAAAAGGGAGTACACAATATAAAATGTCACAAGTTACAAATCAAGGATCTAATCTTTGAAAATCGTCTAATTTTTAGACCAATTAATTTTAAAGCATGCTTTCAACTCACATCACTTTTCAGCCACTGCCAAGTTTATCCTATGTGGGTTACAGTAGAGCATATTAAAGACACGACAACTTTCTCACGATGATAGTTATGTAAAAGAGGATGTATTGGAAGCAGAAAGTAGTGTCTTGGCAGCACACTTGACATTTGTGTTCTCCCTTCTCTATGATTTCACTACATCTGGCCATCACCTGCTCTCATTCCAGGTTCTTCCAAAAGAGCCCAACTAGGAGGAGACTTAGACCTTACCACTGTGACTTCCTCAGGACCTTCCCAGTCCTTTTCCCATGAATATGTGTCACCCTTTCCAACATAGTGTCTGACCTTTCTGCCTTCTAGTTCTTCATCATGAAGAACTGCGGGACAGAGTGTCCCACAGACAACAGTGCCTTATAGTTAATGAGACTTTGTGTGGACTCTGGGTTAGCCTTTCCTTTAGATCCACAGAACGCTGGGTTGTAAGAATTAGATCCACAAATTCCCTAACTTGGTAACTTGGCTCATATAAAGTAGTTAGTTGACAGTACGTACTATTACAAGATGACCTTCTGACCTCTCAAGGTTTCATTTCTGAGCTGTCCAATTCAGCCATATCAAAAATGACAATTTCTGGGGATATGTGTGTATGGTATGACTAGTCATGACTAGGGGTTCTATGGCCATGTGCCCTCTCCTGGATCTCTGTCTGGCTGTCTCAGCTTTCTGTGAGCTTCTCAACCAGTGGACCCAATGCCTAATATGTTCAAGAGTAGAAAATTTCTTTCTGCTCTCTGTGAGTTAGAAAGCCACATTCAAATACAAATGTTATTTGTTTTTAAAAGTGGGTGACATAATCAAATTGGTTGAGCATGTCATGTGGTCAGGCCACATCAGAAATGTGTCATCTGTCTCTGTCTCGACCTTTGGAAAATTTAATGTCAGTACCCATGACAGGCCACTTTTGTGTTGTGTCTCTCAAAGTCTCTACCCTAAAACCCTAATCTCTAGGACCCCAGACAGTAATTTTAAAAAAAGGTTACTAAATATTACTAAAGATGAGGTCACAATAGAGTTGGGGGCAGCAGCTAAGACTCACCTGGAAGCTTTATTACCCGGACCTGAGAATGTGACTGTGTTTGGAGGTAGGACCTTTAAAGGATAAGGTAAAATGAGGTGAAGAGACTAAGCCCCAAGCCAGTATGAATTCTCTGTTTCCTGTGTGTCCACGATGACCTTTTCTCCTGCCCACTCATCCTTAATATCTTTCCAAGAAGAGGAAGAGGGATGAGTCAGTGCATAAAGCTGCTTGCCACCAGGACTCACAACCTGAGTTCCATGCCAGGACCCACGTGGGAAAGAGAGAACCAACTTCTACAAGTTGTCCTTTGATCTACACATGTGCTGCACGCACACGCACACGCTCACGCACACGCAAATACACCAAACAAAATGAAATTTAGAAGGAAGTGGGGGAGAGGGACACCAGGAAGGATGGGCAATCATGGAGACAAGCCGAAACAGCAACAGGGAGAAGGTCGCCATCTGCTGGACAAGGAGAGAGATAGCAGGTGAAAGCAAACACCTTGATCGTGGATTTTCGGGCCCCAGATCGGTGAAACAAACTGCAGTTTAAGGGATCCAGTCTGTGCTATTGTGGCATCTCCAACTTAGTAAAACAAACAGCTACATGGTACAGCATACCATAAACCGGGGAGATAATCGGCTCTAGCCTGGGGATCACGTACTAGCACTGCACATGATAGCTGCAGCAAATATCAGTAGGACTGTTACCCTGCAGGTGTCACGTGGTATTTCTTTGGTTTATGTTGAGAATGGGAATACTATGTATTAAGTAGAGTAAGTTGCCCACCATGCCTACTGCATGCTTTAATTCTTTAGGAATGTAAGGAAGTTTTACATTATCCTAAGAGGTGATACTAGTCTAGACTGGCTGTCTTGGCTGGCATCTACTGGGCCTTCCCTCCTACGGTTTCATATTCTAAGACTCTAGCATAGGTGTCATGCCAAAACAAAGCATGTTAATTCCAGTTATGCATTCAAAGACTGAGCTATAGCTGCATCACTGACAGTAGGGTAAATCTGGACATGGAATCAAATACTTTCTGAGCAAAGAGCCTTGGACTTTATTGATGACTTTGCTTAGCACCCTGGTCGTCTAACTTTGATTTTCTTGATTATATCGTGAAATATTCTTCTTGACTATTTTGCCCTAACAGTACTATGTCCTGACTAGTCCTATACATTCCTATGGACGCAAGATCCACGCATGGCTTTCTGAGTTTTCCATTCATTACAGTAAGCTTGTCTGTGGAGCTTCTGAGGTTTACTGCCATTTAATATCTTATTCCAGATTCCCACTCCTAGCACAGGTGAGCCCAGGTCTACGGCTTCTTTTGCATCCTTAGAGGGAAGAGAGAACAGCAGATATGTTAGGGATGCTGATTTTCCTATGCACAATACATACATTTTAATGGCCTCTATAAATGATATGTCCCCTCCATGTCCTCCCAAGGAGCAAAATAGTAAGTTTTCTAGTCTATTTAATGCTTGATCTGAATATGTCCAAATCTATGAATATACTTTTATTCCAATCAGGCCTTTTCTATATTTTGGGGGACTAGCTTGTTAGTGAATTCACAATTTCTTTTTGAATATCTTCTGTCCAAGATGAGTGCGCCTCAATTTAAAAAGTCTCTTTCATCCAACTTCACATTTTTTCCCCACCACATTCCCAACCATAGACCCTCAGAATGTACTTCCACGTTCTTTTGTGTGCTTTTGTGGTTGCCTGTTGGAAGTATAATCTTCCACTCATACAGTATAATCTTTGGGATTCGAGCTGAATTGTATATATTTTATATCCAAATCACGGGGACATGTTGCTGAATGTGAATCACTTCATGCTTGGTAGTTCAAATGACATTCTGCCCACAATGAGCTAGCGTTTAGTGAGTACCCATGTGAGCTCATATCACCGCCATATAAACAGAGACTCAATGGAGTTTGCATTTTTATTTAGGAGGAAAACAGTGCAAAGATGGCACACACTTTTAATATCAGCACTAGAAGACTAAGGCATTGCAACTTCAAGGCCATCTTGAGCTAAATAGCAAGGCCCTGGTTCAAAAGCCTGGAAAAAAAAAGAAGAAGAAAAGAAAGCATGGAGGGGTTGGAGAGAGAGCTCAGTGGTTAAGAGCATCGAATGCTCTACCAGAGGTCCTGAGTTCATTCCCCAGCAACTACATGGTGGCTCACAACCATCTGTAATGGAGTCCACTGCTCTCTTCTGGTGTGTCTGAAGACAGCTGCAGTGTACTCATGTAAAATAAACAAATCTTAAAAAGAAAGAAAGAAGAGAGAGAGAGAACGGAAGGAAGGAAGAAGGAAGGAAGGAAGAAGCCATGGAAGAAAAGAACAAAGGGAAAGAAAAGAGGGAGGAAAGGGTCGTAATTACAGTATATTTTCTACTTTGCTGAACAAGCTCCACTATATCCCAAACTATAGGTAGCATAGACATGATATTGAATTGAATTGAGATGCAGTCTCTTGTATTAAAAGAAGATGATGAATCCTAAACAAGAATAAAGTAACTAAGCTGGGCAGTGGTGGGCAGTACACACTGTTTGTTGTTGTTGTTGTTGTTGTTGTTGTTATTATTATTATTATTATTATTATTATTATAGCTTTATATCTTGATTGCATCTTCCTCTCCTCGAGAGCTCTGTCCCTCCTTCTCATCTCCCCTTCCTCCCATCCTCCTGTCCTAACTTTCTCCTCAGAAACAGGGAAGCTTCCCATAGATATCAATCCACCTTGGCATATCAAGTTGCAGTAGTACTAGGCGCATCTTCTCACACTGAGGCTAAACAAGGTAGCCCAGTTAGGGGAAAGGAATCCAAAGGCAGGCAACAGAGTCAGAGTCTGCTCCTGCTCAGGCTGTTACGAGTCCCATATGAAGACCAAGCTGCTTAACTAGGTCTGCTCCATGCATGCTCTCTGCTCGGTAGTTCAATCTCTGTGGTCCTGGAACACACCTCTAATGCTAGTACTCTGGAGGCAGAGGCAGATGGATTTCTTGAATTTGGCATAGAGTGAGTGCCGAAATATCCAGGGCTACACAGAGAAACCCAGAATATCCTCCTGGTATTGAACACCTATTTGCTACTTTCAGCTCACAATGTTCTGAGTGTCAGTGTACTGTAATTACTAGAATAAACTAGTCCTATTACAACAGTTCAAATTATTGTCTTACAAGGAAAAAGTGAACACCAGCACATAGCCTTCATAGCATCCTTTTTGTTTTTAACCTAAAACTTTACAACGCAATCTGAGCATGTGCAGATACTTCCTAGCTGCCACTTTTTTTTTTGACTGTTGAAAATAAATAGCAGTACTCCTGCCTTCCACCAGGTCCGGAGTCATATCTGCCGTCCTTTCTCCTTGAACTGTGACCTCAGGCTGAGCAAGTTCAGGAGTGTATCCCTTAGCTGAACATGGTCAGGGATTTGCCTACTCTGAAGAGCTTTCTTGCAAAAATTTAGGATTCTTTGAAGATCCATAGGCTCGTTGGATGAACTACACATACTTATTTGCTTGACAAGGATATTATTCTGTAAGTAAATCCATGTTCTCCTTACCTATTACAAGTAATAGACCTTTCTCTACATCAGACATACAGACAGACACACATACAGAGAGAGAGAGAGAGAGAGAGAGAGAGAGAGAGAGAGAGAGAGAGAGGAGAGAACACTATCCCCACTAAGATTCCTAAACTACTGCTGCATAGTCACATTCTTGTTTTGTTTTTTAACATCGAGGACACCCTAGGACACACTGGGGTTCACTTGTACTGTAGGATGCAATGTGAGTAGAGACTGAGAAGAATCACAGTGTTCTTGTAATTGCCTGTGCAACTGAACCTTTTTGCCTGCAGGAATCTACCTGTTTATGGGGAGAGATCAGAGTGCTTCACCTGGCAAAGGACGTTCATGGACTCTGGGTATTTTAGAAGCCCAGAGTCACCTGGGTCATGCCCGATGTCCCTGTGCGAATTCTCACAGTTCTATTTTTCATTCAGAATATATCCTTCCCCCATACACCTAGAAAGTATTTACATTCAGTTACCTAGAATACAACATCTCAAAGGTTGCTGTTTTGTTGCTGGTCAGCTTTCTTATGTTTTGACGCTACACGTGCTCACAAGCAATTTTAGAATCAATAGAGGCTTCTTGCTCTCTCAGACAGTAAGTCCAGTCAAGATTTGAAGGCTGATCTGAGCATATTCTCCTCCCACATTCTCTCTCTCTCTCTCTCTCTCTCTCTCTCTCTCTCTCTCTCTCTCT
>JADRCD010237187.1:0-19065 GCA_019843815.1 Montemys delectorum | reverse complement strand
TCTCTCTCTCTCTCTCTCTCTCTCTCTCTCTCTCTCTCTCTCTCTCTCTCTCTCTCTCTCTCTCTCTCTCTCTCTCTCTCTGTCTTCTCCCAGTTTCACCCCGGAGATCAAGCCTGGGACTTCACTCATGCTATGCGACTGCTTTGCCACTGAGCTACCTCCCCAGTCCGACCACTCTCTTTAATTTTCTAGCACAACTGGAAATAAGGAGCAGTAGCACAGTGCAGAGAAAGGAACTCACTGTCTACGGTAGCCAGAAAAGGACAAAATCATTCATTGTAGGGACTAGGAAGGAAGGCTCATGTCTAAGTGACCAAAAATAGTATTACTGCATGCCTAAAGAAGACAGAGTCCCTTTAGTCCCTGCCTCATCTGGACTCAGAGGCCACAAATGCAAAAACTTTACTTATTTTGTAGCAAATACTAGTGCCTCTTTGCATCAGGCAACAAACCTGAAAGTCACGGGAAAATGAGTTGTCTTTACTTGTCTTAAACTAGTGAAAACAGCCCTTCACAGAGCATGTTTCTTGCTCTTGATCATTGACAAATCAGCATTTGCCACACAGGTGTAAGGGTCAGCAGGTAGGCCACGTGCTTTTCACCACCCCTAGCTAGAAATACATGAAGCATAACATGGCCATTTCCCAAGGATGAAAAGCTTATGCCCGATGAACACAATATATAAAGACACTCATGTATGAAAGGTCATAACGAGGCCCATTACTTTGAATGCGAACATAAAAAGACAAAGCTATTAAAGGAGAGTGTTGGCTTTGTGGTTAAGATCACTAGTGGCTGTGAGCCTAGCCTTTAACCACTGAGCCATCAGAAAGAACCCAGATGTCCTTCAACAGAGGAATGGATACAGAAAATGTGGTACATCTACACAATGGAGTACTACTCAGCTATTAAAAACAATGAATTCATGAAATTCACACTCAAATGGATGGAACTAGAAAATATCATCCTGAGTGAGGTAACCCAATTTCGAAAGAACATTCATGGTATTCACTCACTGATAAGTGGATATTAGCCCAAAAGCTTGGAATACCAAAGATACAATTCACAGACCACATGGAGCTCAAGAAGAAGGAAGGCCAAAATGTGGATGCTTGGGTCCTTCTTAGAAGGGGGAACAAAATACTTACAGGAGGAAATACAAAGTGTGGAGCAGAGCCTGAAGGAAAGGCCATCCAGAGACTGCTTCACCTGGGGATCCATCCCATATACAGTTACCAAACCCAGATACTATTGTGGATGCCAAGCAGTACATGCTGACAGGAGCCTAATATAGCTGTCTCCTGAGAGGCTCTGCCAGAGCCTGACAAATACAGAGGTGGATGCTCACAGCCAAACATTGGACTGAGCACAGGGTTCCCAATAGAGGAGTTAGAGAAAGGACTGAAGGAGCTGAAGCGGTTTGCAACCCATGGGAAGAACAACAATATCAACCAACCAGACTCCCCCAACCCCCACCTCCCAGGGACTAAACTACCAACCCAAGAGTACACGTTGAGGGACCCATGGCTCCAGTCGCATATGTAGTAGAGGATGGCCTTGTCGAGCATCAATTGGAGAAAAGGCCCTTGGTCCTGTGGGGGTTCGATGACCCAGTGTAGGGGAATGTGAGGGTGGAGAGGCGGGAGTGGTGAATGGGTGGGGAACACCTTCACAGAAGCAGGAGGAAGGGAGATGGTCTAAAAAGTTTCAGGGAGAAACAGGGAAAGGGAATAACATTTGAAATGTAAATAAAGAAAACGTCCAACTTAAAAAAAGGAGGGAGGGGAAGAGCACTAGTGGCTTTTCTAGAAGGCACAGGTTCAATTTCCAGCCAACAGGTCAGCAACCACAACTGTCAGTAACTCCAGTCCCAGGGTATCTAGGGCCCTTTTCTGGCCTCCCTGGGCACTGCATGAGTGTGGTGCACAGACTTACATGCAGGCAAAACACCCATACAAATCAAACACCAAATAAATAAATAAATAAATAAATAAATATTTATTTATTTATTTTATTTAATAAAGAGCAAATGCAAATAGTAGTTCTTTCATTTCCTTTTTGATGAGCCAATTCATTAAATTAGTTTTGGTTATTCACCCATTTTTCTATTGTACAGTTTTACTTTTTGATGAACTCGTCCCAGGATGCCTTTTGCTTACAAAGCTGTTTATCAGGAGGAATAATTTGCTACATAGTTATATTAACCAGTACTTTAAAAATAGTTTTTGCCAATGCCAAAATTAGAAAAAAAAAAAGTCACGAAAAAGCAAAAATTAGGGGTTGGTGAGATGGCTCAGTGGTTAAGAGTACTGACTGTTCTTCCAGAGGTCCCGAGTTCAATTCCCAGCAACCACATGGTAGCTCAGAACTGAAAAGGAGTAACTAAAGCTTGGGACCTGTGCTGGCCAGGTAGAAGAATTATAAGCCTGAAAATCCAGCACAAGCTTGCCCACATAGGCCTGGGAATGAGCAAGCAAGCTGTTGAACATTCCGGGAACTAGCAGGCCAAGAAGAGATAGATAGGACATGTCTGGGTGGGCTCAGGCAAGCAGGGACCTGTTTGGGCAAGATGACCCAACTGAATGATGAGGTATGGTTGGAGGCCAGCCAGATGCCCTGCTGTCTCAATTCCACCCTTAGTAATTTCCCTATGCTCTGATCTGCACGTATTCTAGCTGGATTTGAATTAGCCAATTATGTATTGCTATGCTAATTCCTTTGTTCCCCTAGACCTCCTTCCTATAAAAACCCCTAACCCCTGAGCCTCGAGGTCGATCCCTCTGTCTCCTGTGTGAGATATGGGTCCACCCAGAGCTCCGATATTAAACTACCTCGTGTGTTTACATCAAGATGGTCTCTCGTGTTTCCTTGGGTGCACGTTCTCCTGGGACTTGAGTGAGGGTCTCCCTACGGGGGTCTTTCAGAACCATCTGTAATGGAATCTGATGTCCTCTTCTGGTGTGTTTGAAGACAGCTACAGTGTACTCATATAAATAATAAATAAATAAAACTTTGGAAAAAAAGAAGAAAAAGAAAAAGAAAAAGAAAAAAAAAACTAAATGTAGCAATTTATGTCCTTAATTCCAGCACTTAGGAGGCAGTGGTGGGGGAATCTCTGTAAATTCAAAACCCCAGCTTGGTCTACAACATCCAGGGCTACACAATGAGACCCTGTATTAAAGGCAAACAACAAAACAATATAAGACAAATGAACCTTATGTCCTCCTGTGAATCTTTCTTCTGCCCATCCTGTGGTTGAATCTGTGGTAAATTTAACAGTTTACCTCAAATCCTCTTGACTCATCTCTCTTTCAAACTCAAGTACCTTTTACTTTAGAATTTTTCACTGACCCTATGTAGACTTTTGTAGTGCTGGGCCTGAAACCAGGGTCACAGATGCAACCAATGAGTTATACCACCACTCACTCATTTACTAATATTCCTAGCTCAAATTAGATCTATGAGGGGGCATAGCAGTCTAACACAAACATAAGCAACACTATTAGCCAATCTAATTATTTGGCTCAGTTGGAGTAAATATTTCCTAGCTGTATGGAATTCCAAGAGATCTGGCTCACTTTGGCGTTCCGCAGGCGAAGCAGTTTATCCAAGACAAAGATCAGAGATGCCAAAGTCTTACATGAAACTTTTATCTCGATCTTTACCAGGAGGCCATGAGGAATTTTATCTCCATCTTTGTAGTGGAGCACTTCGGGAGGAATGAGGGAGGGAGGACAGCATTCCCCGCCATCAGGGATGGACGCGTCAGTTTTTACTGAAATATTCTGTGTGCAGAGAGTTTTAATGCCAAAATTATAGTTCACATTATGTTTTAAATGTTTTGTTAATTAAAAAACAATGTGAGATGTAAAAGTTACGTAAAACCAATTCCTCTTTACACCTAGCTATGTGGGCATTCATAATGACAGCCTCACTTTTGGTAGTTGCTGCCAAGGAAGACATGCCCCTAGGTTTAAGATCTTGTAGGTGCTCTTGCCAGTGACAGTGTGGCTAGGTAAACAGATAGGTGGAACTCTAATCCAAGTTCTGATAAATGCAGATTTGTTTCCATTTTGAAAGATGAATGATTGCCAGGGCACATATTTAGTTAATAAACATAGGCAGTGCTTATTAAAGGAGCCAATGAAAGTTTAAGATTTTCCCTCAGATTCTGGCAAAGAAGAAAATGAGCGAAACTGGAGGAGTCAGATAAAAAGGGGAGCCTTCTCTTGGAGATGGCCTGTCCACCCCAACTCCCAGAGATAGCCTGTTCACACAGTTAAGAGGGTTTGGGGAGATAGCAGTCCGGAGCTTCAACCTTGTCACTTGCTCTTTTTGAGAAACTAGGACCCATCTCTTAGCCCCTATAAGGTAGAAAAATGAACATCTACCAGTGTTGTAGAAAGCAAGACAAAAGTTCAGCATTAATGTAAATTATAAAATACAATACAGAATGTTTGTTGTAATGGTCAGCACTTTTTTTTTAAATCAATTTTCATTTATTTATATATTCAATACTATTTTTTTATTTTTTAAAGAATTATTTTATGTATATGAATACTCTGTCTTCAGACACACAAGAAGAGGGCATTAGATTCCATTACAGATGGTTGTGAGCCACTGTGGTTACTGGGAATTGAACTCAGGACCTCTGGAAGAGCAGTCAGTGTTCCTAAATGCTGAGCCATCTCACCAGCCTAATTTTTATTTTTTATATTTTAATTTTTATAGATAACACAAAAGCAGTATTTTTCTCAACTGACTTTTTTTGTGTGTGGAAAAAAAAAATGTCCCCATTTGGAGCTTTTGTGTGCTGGAATTTAGAAAGATTGCTAAGTCAACACCACTGAGTTAAGACAAAGGTTTCCTGCCAAAATTTGTAAAAATGCATGATCATCAAAAAGCAAAGCACAGGTTTCCTCTCTCTGGGTCCCTCCTCCCCCCTCTCCCTCCCCCCAGTATTTCCCTTTCTTATACAGAGAAGTATACTATGTCCAGAGGCCTCCTGCAGCATACAGCATAGCTTCACCATTCAGGAAGTGTCTACTCATTGTCAACAGGAAGTAACTTTTTTCTGGTAGTGGAATAAAAGCTTGTATGTTAACACAAGCTTTGGGGTTGGGAGACCAGCATGCAATGGAGTTGTAGTAGAGAAATAAAAGTTAAGGAGCTCCCAACAAGCTTATGTCCATGGAAAGCGGGATCTACACCCAGCTGCTTTCAGACTGAGATGGCCAGGGAACAAAAGGCAAAGCTCAAACAAGGACATGTGCAAGCCAGTTTAGGTTCCTCAGTGTGAACTTCAAGGCAAATGCCCCCTCCTGCCCCCAGAGGAGGCTGGAGAGGACGAAAACAGAAGGTGTTGGTGATTGATCTTCAGACTTGGAGGTGTGGGTTGCCAAGATTGGTAACATCAGTTCATACGGCCTTCTGCAAAACTGAAACACAAGAGTGGAATGAAATTACTCATCGGATCAGCACAGGGCTGAGAGTGAATGAATGTACAGGTTGGTTTTGGCCTCTGATAGACGGCTTCATAGAGACTTTAGGGGAAGTTGGGAAGTCAGTTTCTTTACACAAAAAGAAAAGAGAAAACAAAGTTGCAGGCTGAGTACCGAGAATTTTCAAGTAAGAGCTGTTGCCTTAATTCTCAGTGTGGATATGTAGAACATTTTCAGGTAATGTGTTCTAAGGTTTTCAAATGATTATTTTAGTCCATAATCTTTTTTTTTGGCTTTTAAGATTCATTAGTAGTATTGTTAGTATTTGTGTATATGTGCCCACACAGGTGCCCCCATATGCCAGAAGAGGACAACAGATTCTTTGAATCTTGAGTTACCAGGGATTGTTCTCCCTCAAACATGGTTGCTGGGAACCAAACTCATGTCTCATAACAGCCATCTCTCCAACTCTCCCATAAATAATCCCGAATAAGAATGAGACAGCTAAGCTGGGTGGTGGTGTTGCATGCCCTTAGTCCCAGCACTTGGGAGACTGAGGCAGGTGAATCCCTGAGTTTGAAGTCAGCCTGGTCTACAGAATGAGTTCCAGGGTGTCCAGGGACACATAGAAAAACCCTGTCTCAATAAACAAACACACAAAAAACAAACAGATAAACAAAATAAAATAAGACAACTAAAGATTAACAAATACCAGAGAGAGAGAGAGAGAGAGAGAGAGAGAGAGAGAGAGAGAGAATTTCAAATGAAAAGAAAAAAATGAAGCAAACAAACAAAATCCTGATTGATTATATGTAAAGAAACCTAAAGTTATTGCTCCAGTCTAAAGCCCCCCTCACCATGTAGCTGTTCCCTGCTGTGGGCTGACCTCTGTGCCTTACTCAATACTATGGCCCATCTAGTTAAGCTCTTTCCCATTCTCTTTTCTCTAAAAGTAAAAAAAAAAAAAAAAAAAAAAAAAAAAAAAAATGAAAAAAAGAAAAATGAACTTGAGAAGCTCTCCGAAGGACTAACGGATGGTTCTGGGAAGACAGAAAAAGATGAGAAAGCATCAGTGGGTGAGACCCCGAATCCAAAGAGTAGACATCCTAGGTAGTCAGAGAAAGCTCAAGGAGAAAGGAAATCAGGGAAGAAATGTCAGAATTAACTAAAGGTAACAAAATGTAGGTAGAAATATTCCAATTCCAAGCAGGTGGATAGAGACAGATGTACATTGATATCCTGTGAAACTCTGTAAGAATATAAATACCAGAAGGAAGGGAGAGAAGGAAGGAAGGAAGAAAAGATAGTGATGTGGTAAAAATTAAAAATGGCTGCAACTTTTGTTTGTTTGCTTTTTCTCAGTCAGGGACTCTCTACTTAGTCCTGGCTGTGCTGGAACTTGACATGTAGACCAGGCTAGCCTTGAGCTCATAGAGATCCACCTACCTCTACCTCCAAAATGCTGGTATTAAAGGTGTGTCCCACTAAGCCTGGCTCCTTTGTTTGCTTTTTGAGACAGTCTTAATTCTGTAGTACAGACTAGGATAGAACTCACTATGTAACCCGGGCTGGCCTTGAGGTCACAGCAATCCTCCTGGCTCTCCAATCCTCCTGGTGTTAGGTATAACCAGCGCCCCTAGATCACTTTCAACTTTCTAAACTGAACAAAAACTGGTTCCAACATTCTGAAAGAAAAAATATTTTTTCCCTTGGCCCTATTGAAATGTCTATTAATATGAAGACCAAATAAAAACATATTAAGTCAGAACTATCTAAAAAACTGTATATTTCAAGAATCTTTTCCCTGAGGATCTACCGGAGAATGTCTTCTACAAAATCAAAGTAAATCAAATTAAGTAGAATGCTTTGGGGGCAGGAATTGTCAAGATGATGAAGGAGGACATTCCAGGGAGTCTGGCTCATCCTGTCAGGCTGCAGGTAGGAGACATCTTCTCTCATGGCTGTGCCTTTACCCTGTCTCATCCACCTGACCTGCTAAGGCAAAACGGTTTTAAATCGAGTAAGAGGAAGTTGGAGGCCGTTAGCAAGAGATCCAAACCACAAGAAAGGCAAAGTGAATTTAACGTATGACAAAAAAAGAGAAGCCCTTGATTGACAGTGGTGTGTTAGGTTAGAGTACAGCGGTCCTGGACAGGAGAGGTGACACCTCCAGAAGACTGTGGAAGAGAGATGACCATTAGGGAAGGGGAGGAAGGACAGCAGAAAAGCAACAGATGCATGTACCCACGTGAGTTTGCACACACACACACACACACACACACACACAATCACACAGCTGCATACACACACAGCTGCACACACAGAGAGATGCACACACAGCTGTACACACAGCTGCACACACACACACAGCTGCACACGTATGCATTCAGGCATGTACACATACGCATGTGCACACACAGAACAGAAAGAGAAAGGTATGACATATGATAACTTTATGTGTACACTAGAAATCTCAGCTATGAAAGCACACACACACACAGATACACACACACAGCTGCACACACACACATAGCTCCTTACACACACACAGCTGCACACACACATACAGCTGAACACACAGCTGCACACACAGGTGCACACGTATGCATGCAGGCACATACACATACACATGTGCACACACAGAACAGAAAGAGAAAGGTATGACATATGATGATTTTATGTGTACACTAGAAATCTCAGCTATAAAAGCACACACACACACACACACACACACACACACACACACACACACACAGACCCAATACTATCCAGACTGAAGACCAAGTTAACAAGAAACAAGATCAAGTCAGATATGATTTGAAATGCAAGGAAACAACTCAACATGAAGAAACTTGCTCACGTCATTTGATATTTTATATTACTGTATCACCTTTTCATTTTCTACATCTATGTTGAAAATGCATTTGATATAAAGGGAATATTCTCTCCTTTCTCCCACAGAACTGGGCACACAACCTGGATCACTGTGCATGCCAGGCAAGGGCCGAACAGTGAGCTCCACTCTGATTTCAGTCCACCTTTTGCTAAAGCCAGCACACCAGCAAATGACCCTTGGTAGGCTAGAAGTAAATAGAATCCCCATTTATATAATTATGGGGATACAATGAGAAAAAGCATATTCATCAGTAAGCTATTGTAGGAATTACAGTTATGGCACGGAACAATGTACAGCGCGCCATTCCTGCTGCTGCCCTGTCCAGTACACATGTTGAGTGTGGAATATTCTAGTCTGTCTTCTGTTCAGCATGTAAACTCTGGTTCATAATTTGCAATTTTCTCATTAATTGAAAACTCCAGGCAGTCAAAAAACAAAAACAAAAACAAAAACCTTTCCCCAACTTTGGCATGTGTGTATGACATAGACTTAGTCATTCAGACAGACTGAAGGAAAACTGAATCAGGAAATAATGCAGGGAGGACAGACCAGGAACCACTCTGGCCTCCTGAGATCCAGCCCTAGCAGCAAGCTCAGCAGTGGTTCTCAACCTTCCTAACTCTGCAACCTTTAATACAGTTCCTCATGTTATGGGGACCTCAACCATAGAATTGTCTCACTGCTACTTCATAGCTGTAATTCTGCTACTGTAAAGAATCATACTATAAATATCTGATATACAGGATATCTGATGCATGAACCATGTGGGGGTTGAGACCCACAGGTTGAGAACCTCTGGATTCACAGGCGGGCCTCACTGTTGGTGTTGTCTTGAGCTAGTGCTGAGGCGACCAGTCTGCCATCCAATGGTGACAGCCATAACAGGGTGACCAGATGAGTTTCTTTCCGGTCTGATTCCAGCTGTTAAGTCTACATGACTTTAAAATGTGTTTTTCTAGTTTTCTCTTTAACTAAGTTTTATTTATTTTTTTTTCAAAATTACCCAGTCTGATTTACTCTGTTTTCTCTTGTTTTTTTTTTTTTAAATTAAGTGCAATGATGCTGAAAGTTTTGATAAGATGTTAATGTGATAAATAAACATTTGAAGGGGAGGGGAAATCAGTATTAGTTACTATTTATAGGATTCTTTATATAGAACATCCTGCATAACTAATTTTAAAAACACTCATTAGAATGAATGGAGCAGTTTATGGAAATATCCAGTTATAAGATAGTGTAGATATTCATACTTCTGTTAAAACTAAGTAAATATTAACCTCCTTTTTTTTTTTTTTTTTTTTTTTAAATGACTTTAACAGAGCTGATAAGGGCAAAGGGGACTATTCATTTCACAGTGGCTTGGGAAGCAAATAGTAAAAAGATTTGAAACAGTGTTGGTCCTAGCATCCCTCTCTGGTGCAGGTACTTGTTAAGTTAGCTTCCTTCTACTGGTTCCAACTCCTAAGGCCTTTCCAATTGCACTATAAGCTAGAGACCAAGCTAGCAGCACATGCCTATTTTATATAACATCTAAACCATAACATAGGTCCCTTGTTCAGAAATCACACAGAAGTCTATAGGAAATAACTCAGTTTCAAGTTTTTTTTACCATTACTTTTAGTCTTTCACTGGGTCTATAGTAACTTTTTTATTTGCTACTTAATATTCTAAGGAAGAAAAAAGTTATTGGAAAAAACTTTGCTCAAAATAGTATGCAGTGCTAATACTAGAAAATTTAGTTTATAGAAGCACTGAAATTAAGTTTCTGTGTGTGTATGTGTGTGTGTGTGTGTGTGTGTGTGTGTGTGCTTTGAGACAAGCTATTGTGGCATAGCCCAGGCTGGCCTGGAATTCACTATATGAATAAGGCTGGGCTCAAAATCATGATTCTGCTATGTCAACCTCCCAAGTCCTGGAATTGTAAATACGTACACCTGGCTTTTGTGTAGGCTTTGTTCTTATCAAATAAATACAGATGATGTAAAAAAGTAACTTGAAAATGCTTACTTCTTATCCACCTTCATTTTACCAATACAGTTTTGTTTTGAGAATTTCATACAAAATGCTTTGATCATATTCTTTCCTCTCCCCAACTCATCCCAGAATTTCCTTCCTCTCCATTCACACCCAACACCATGGACTTTCTCTCTCGTAAGTGAACCATGAACAGAAACAAAGGAGAACACAAGAAGGCGTTGAGTCCCATTTGTGTTCCTAAGCCTTTAACCCACCTTGGGGTATAGTTGACATATCTAGTGTCACTCAACTGGAGAAAATTGATTCTCCCCCTCCAAGCAGCTATCAATTATAAATAGCTTCTTGTCTAGGGCTGGATTTTTGTGCCCATTTCCTATACTAAGACGTTGTCCGGCTTGAGCTTGTGCAGGTCTTGTACGTGTTGTTAGAGTCTTTGAGATTATATGTGTATCAGCCCCATTGTGTCTGGAAAAACGCTGCTTCCTTGAAGTCTTCGTCTCCCACTTCGTCCACAGAGATTCCCGAGCCTGGATAGGATGGGATGTGAAAAAAAACATCCAATTTGAGGATGAGTGCTTCAGAGTCCCTTGCTTCCTATACATTGTCCAGTTGTGTATCTCTATGTTGACTGTCACTTACTGTGAAAAGAATCCTCTACAATGAAGGTTTTGTGATCCACTGATCTGTGGAGATAACAATTTGTCATTAGGAGTTGTTTCATTGCTATGTTTTTGCAGCAGAGTAATAGATGCAGTTGTTCCCCTAGAACCCAAGGCCTTTCTAGTCTCAGGTTCTCAGCACCACTGGCAGTACAAGGTACGGGTTCCATTTCATGGTGAGGCCTTATAGTCAATCAAAAGCAGTTGGTTATTTCCACAACCTTTGTGCCTCTATTGCACCAACGGAGATGTCTCACAAGCAGGTCACTACTATACCTTACAGGGTTTGTTGATGGGGAAGAGTGACGCTTACTTTCCTCCTCTGGCAGCATAGATAGCAGCTTCTAGCACTGTGGAAGCTAGTCAGTGATGCTTCCAGTTCAGCACCAGTTTGATTTTTCCATGTTCTACAGCATAAGTATATGGTGTCTTTAACAGCAGGATTATCAATAACTTTGGCAATAGCCTAAATTGTTCAGCAGGTCTATGGGACCCCTTTGACCATTAATTCAAAGAAATGCAATCCATTCCCATTACTGGGGCTTTTATTTGGTAGCATATGGTGTCTACTTGGGGTATTGTGTCCACTATTATATAGTGACTACATTTAAGTTCCTTTTATATGTGTACATACATTTATATGTGTATGTGTACATATGTATGTATATGTATATATGTGTGTATGTGTGTATGTGTGTATATATGTATATATGTATACGTGTATGTATTTGAGTATGTATATATATGTATATGATGTGTATATGATATGTATATGTAGTATACATGTATATGTGTATTAGAAAGCATCTACAGTAGTAAGTTTCCATATGGCTTTTCAGAAGGCCTTTGGGGGCCTGGAGAGGTGGCTCAATAGTTTTATCCTATCTTTTAATTGAGTTATTATTTATGGTAATTTGAATATACTTGGCCCATGGGAAGAGCTATTATTAGGAGGTGTGGCCTTTTTGGAAGAAAGTGTGTCACTGTGTAGGTGGGCTTTGGGGGATCCTAGTGCTCAAGTTCTGCTCAGTGTAGAAGAGGCTGTCGTTTTTTTTTGGCTGCCTTTAGATCAAGATATAGAATTCTCAGCTCCTTCTCCAGCATCGTGTTTACCTAGACTCTGCCACCCTTCCTGCTATGATGATAATGGACTAAACCTCTGAAACTGTACGTCAGTCCCAATGAAATGTTTTCCTTTATAAAACTTATCTTGGTCATGGTGTCTTCTCATTTCAATAAAACTAAAATTAAGACTATTTCTTGTTATGCTGCTGCTGATTTTTGTGACAGGATTTCTTTGTGTAGCCCTGGCTGTTCTAGAACTCACTTTTTAGATTAAGCTGATTTTGAACTCAGAGATCCACATGCTTCTGCCTCCTGAGTGCTGGGATTAAAGGCATATGCCAACACCACCTGGCTACGTTATTTTTTCCTTGGTGTTCAGTTTCTTTTAAATTTCTGTATGCTCTAGATACTAACCCTTTATCAAATATATAATTGGCAAACTTTTCCCTATTCTGCAGGCCACTGCCTTGCTCAAATGATGGTCTTTTGTTGTGCAAGTTTGTAGCTTCATGAGGTCCACTTTATTAATCGTGGATTTTAACACTTCTGTGTTCAGAGGTCTGCTCAGAACATCCTTTTTGCACCAGGGAGTTCAAGTCTGCTAACATTCTTGGTTGTTACTGGCAGCTAAGGAAGGACAAAAGGAAACGATATCCGCAGCTGCTCTGCTTTTCCCTGTCTTCCTATCACAATTTTGTTATAAGCTTAAAGGAAGGAATAACAGTAAGGATAACTTACTGTTATCAATTCCTTTGGTAATTTTTGTTTCAGGAAGCTTATTGCTCTCTTTCCACATTTGAAACAGGTTCATGTTCAAAACAGTACAGCTCTAATGGCTGCCAGTGTCTTGTCTCCCAGAAATAGAATTGAGATACTCACCTGCTCTACATTTAGTCTCCTTGATTTCTCTCACCATGTCCATGGAAGTCCTGTGCTTAGGAGACATTGCAAATTCTCTCTTGCAAATGAGATAGCAAGAAGGATTGCTGTGTACTTACACTGAATGCATCTGTCCTTTTTACATTCTACTTCCTGCTGAGCTCAACCTGGAAAACATAAATTCAAAGATATAATTAACAATGTCCAGAACAGAATTCGAGTGAGATTGCTCAGTGGTTATAGAGATCCAGAATTCTGACACTCAGAAGCCATGTAAGTGCTGAAAGAGGGTGGCAGTACACATTTAACTCTAGCCTTGGAATGCAGAGACAGAGACTAGCTCTATCTGGGAGCTCTGGGTGTGTAGGAGACCCTGTGCCAAGAAGAATAAAGTAGAACAACAACTGTGGGAGATTCCTAATATCAGCAGACATGAGTGCATGGGCAACTACACACATATGTGTGCTGACACACTTTTGGATCCATGTACATACACATATACATACATACACACATACACAAACACACACACCACATATACATGAAAAAGAAAATAAAAAGAAATAATGTTGTGGTGGTTTGAATATGCTTGGATCAGAGAGTGGCACTATTAGAAGGTATGGCCTTGTTGGAGGAAGTGTGTCACTGTAGGTGTGGGCAATGAGACCCTTCTCCTAGTCATGTAGGAGACAGTTTTTTCCTGGCTTCCTTTGGATGAAGATGTAGAGCTCTCAGCTCCTCCAGTGCCATGTCTGCCTGGAAGCTGCCATCCTCCTGCCTTGATGATAATGGACTGAATCTCTGAACCTGTAAGCCAATTAAAGGAGGACCTTTATTAGAGTTGCCTTGGGATTCAAGAAGATTGAAATAATCCCATGCATCCTATCAGATCACCACGGACTAAGCCTGGTCTTCAATAACAACAAAAACAACACAAAACCCACATATGCACGGAAGCAGAACAATGCTCTACTCAATGATAACTTGGTCAAGGAAGAAATAAAGAAAGAAATTAAAGAGTTTTTAGAATTCAATGAAAATAAAGGCACAAGTTCCCCAAACTTGTGGGACACAATAAAAGCAGTGCTAAGAGGAAAACTCATGCCTCTGAGTGCCTCCAAAAAGAAACTGGAGAGAGCATGCACTAGCAGCTTGACAGCACATCTGAAAGCTCTAGAACAAAAAGAAGCAAATACACCCAATAAGAGTAGACAGCAGGAAATAATCAAACTCAGGGCTGAAATCAACCAAGTAGAAACAAAGGGAACTATACAAAGAATCAACAAAATCAGGAGTTGTTTCTTTGAGAAAATCAGCAAGATAGATAAACCCCTAGCCAGACCAACCAGAGGGCACAGAGACAGTATCCAAATTAACAAAATTAGAAATGAAAAAAGAGACATAACAACAAAAACTGAGGAAATAAAAAAAAATCATCAGATCCTACTACAAAATCTTATACTCAACAGAACTGGAAAATCTGATCAAATGGACAATTTTCTAGACAGATACTAGGTACCAAAGTTAAATCAATTTCACATAAACCATCTAAACAATTCCATAACCCCTTAAGAAATAGAAGCAGTCATTAATAGCCTCCTAGCCAAAAAAAAAAAAAAAAAAAAAAAAAAAAAAGCACAGGACTAGATGGGTTTAGTGCAGAATTCTATGAGACCTTCAAAGGAGACCTAATACCAATACTTTTCAAACTATTTCACAAAATAGAAACAGAAGGAACACTACCCAATTTGTTCTATGAAGCCACAATTACGCTTATACCAAAATCACACAAAGACCCAACAAAGAAAGAGAACTTCAGATCAATTTACCTTATGAATACCAATGCAAAAATACTCAATAAAATTCTTGTCAACTGAATCCAAGAACACATCAAAACGATAATTCATCATGATCAAGTAGGCTTCATCCCAGGGATGCAGGGATGGTTCAATATACGGAAATCCATCAATGTAATTCACTATATGAACAAACTCAAAGGAAAAAAATCATATGATCATCTCATTGGATGCTGAGAAAGCATTTGACAAAATCCAACACCCCTTCATGATAAAAGTCTTAGCAAGACCAGGAATTCAAGGCCCATACTTTTACAGGAATGGATACAGAAAATGTGGTATGTTTTCACAATGGAGTACTACTAAGCTAATAAAAACAATGAATTCATCAAATTCTTTGGCAAATATATGGAACTTGAAAATATCATCCTGAGTGAGGTAACCCAATCACAAAAGAACACACATGGTATGTGCTCACTGATAAGTGGATATTAGCCCCAAAGCTTGGAATACTCAAGACACAATTCACAGACCATATGAAGCTCAAGAAGAAGGAAGACCAAAGTGTGGATACTTTGGTCTTTCTTAGAAGGGGGAACAAAATACCCATGGGAGGAAATACAGAGACAAAATATAGAGTAGAGCCTGAAGGAAAGGCCATCCAGAGACTGCCCCACCTAGGGATCTATCCCATATACAGTTACCAAACCTAGATACTATTGTGGATGCCAAGAAGTGCGTGCTGACAGGAGCCTAATATAGCTGTCTCCTCAGAGCTTCTGCCAAAAATACAGAGGTGGATGCTCACAGCCTACCATTGGACTGATCACAGGGTCTCCAAGGGAGGAATTAGAGAAAGGACTGAAGGAGCTGAAGGGGTTTGCAGTCCCATAGGAGGAACAAGAATATCAACCAACCAGATCCCCCAGAACTCCCAGGGACTAAACCACCAACCAAAGAGTACACATGGAGGGAGCCATGGCTCCAGCTGCATACGTAGCAGAAGATGGCCTTGTCAGGCATTAATAGGAGGAGAGGCCCTTGGTCCTTTGAAGGCTAGATGCCCCAGTTCGAGGGAATGCCACGACTGGGAAGTGGGAGTGAATGGGTCTGTGCGGGAACACCTTCATAGAAGCAGAGGGAGAGAAGATTGTTTGGGGATTTTTGGAGGGGAAACCACGAAAGGGGATAACATTTGAAATGTAAATAAAGAAAATATCTAATAAAAATTTCCAAAATAAATAAATAAATAAAAAGAGTTGCCTTTGTCATGGTGTCTGTTCACAGCAGTAAAAAACTAACAAAAACAAACATTAGTGTCTGGGAAGATGGCTTAGTGGGTAATGATACCACTCAAGAACAAGGACTTGAGTTCCTAACCCCATTGCATGCTTTTATATATCCCAGGTTGGCCTAAAACTTTGCATATCACCAAGACTGACATTGAACTCTGATCCTTCTGCCCTTACCTCCTAAGAATAGCATGTATTAGTATTACACCCAGCTTATAAAAATATTAAATAAGGGGTCTGGAGAGATTGCTCAGTGGTTAGGAATGCTGACTGCTCTTCCAGTGGTCCTGAGTTCAATTCCCACTTACCACATCGTGGCTTACAACTATCTATAATGAGCTCCAATGCCGTCTTCTGGTGTGTCTGAAAACAGCTATAGTGTACTCATATAAATAAAATGAATAAATCTTTTAAAAAATATATTAAAAAGTTAACCATGTAGTTTTATGTTAAAGTAATATTAGAAATAATATATGGCACAATTACAAGGTAACAATTATTTGAAATTGGTGCCTGTTATATTTTAAAGCTATAGTCTTTTACAATTTCTGGAATCATTATCAGGAATGGCACCTATTGTAAGACTCACTCTCCTACTCCGTAGTTCAACAGCTCTTTGTCTTTGACATGGCATGGTTTGTGACCAGATTACTGGTCCCCAAGTAACTGAAATTCTACATGCCTGTCTTTCACTTTCCATGTCTTTGATAAACAATAGTTTACAGGTAGAGTAAAAAAAAGAAAAAAAGGGACCAGTTTCTCTGGTAATTTGTGTTTCATGGAACACGTTGGAAGCAAGCTCGTGTTCAAAGGAGTAAAGTTCTAATGGCTGTCAGTGTCATGTATCCCAAAAATAAAAATGAGAAACTCATCTGTTTTGGTCTCCTCGATTTCCCTCAGGAAGTAAGCGAATGATGTGGTCATCATGCCAGTGATGTTCAGGCAACCATATTGTTGGGACACTGTCTCAGAGCAGACATTCATGTCCTCTATCGCTTAACATAATGTTCCCACTCCCTCTTCTGCAATGTTTTTTGAGCCATAGGTGTATGGGTTATGTCATAGATGCACTAATTGCAGCTGGGCAATCCAGTTACCATGGTTACTTATTTTATACATTTTGATCAGTTGTCTATCTCTGCTGTATTTCTCCTGGGAAACTCTTTTTTTTTTTTTTTTAAGTGTGTGGGGATGCGTGGTTGAGACAGGGTTTCACTGTGCAGCTCCTGTTAGTCTGCCACAATCTTTGTAGACCAGACTAGCCTCAAATGCAGCCATCCACCTGCGTTTGTTTCCTGAGTGCTGCACCACTACTGCCCTTTCCTGAAACACTCAATACTCCAAACTTTTGTATTATAATTATGGACACATAACCCAGAAACTGCAAATATAACATTAAGATCTCTTCAAGCAAATAGCCATCTTCATTTCTGGAATATGGATCAAGCCAGGTATTTGCTGGTGCTTGCTTTTTAGATGACACAGAGAGATAGGAGTGAAATTTTTTTTCTGTTACATCACAACATTGTTTATTATGTGAATTTTTTCACAATACAAACAAAAAATACAAGTATACAATATATAGATACAGCTAAATGCAGAATGGTGGCTTTTTTCTCATCACAAGGCCATGATTCCCATTTCTAGTAAAACAAGCCTGAGTATGGGTAGAATCAGGCTGGTTGTTAGCTTCCCAGTTTGCCTAGAAATGATCTACAAATGCACTTTCCTCCTGCTACTTACCATAGAGTCTAAAAATGGAGTTAAAGGAGAGTCTCCTCGTTGGTTCCTACCATATGAAAGATGCTATATTCTATTTTATCAGGGCCAATATATGGAAAATATCTAAATTAAATGTTATTACAAAAATGAAGCAGTAATGAGATTCTGACTAAAGGGGCACTAAACGGGAATAATATATTTATATGTGTAAAGAATCCAAAACAAACAAACAAACAAACAAACAAAAAAGGCTGTTATAAAAAGCTCTAGGTACACTGTAAGCATATATGTTTTTTCGAATGTGTACTTTTAAACAATGAAAGTGTCAAAAAATAGGGTCCACTGACTAAACACATTATTGTATAGGCTGCATGAATGGAACCTCTGTATTATAATTATTATAGAGAAGCATAGTGTGCATCATATTATGGCAATTTATCCTCCATGAAAACCTTCCAGAGTCCTTTTATTTTAGAATATTCTGTAAACAATCAAACCACCAGAACATGATTGTAAAATGTTTTCTTGCATTAAACTGAAGACATCTTTTTAATTAAAAAAAAAGGAAAAATATAGAAAGATACTTAGTGCTGTTAATTTCTTTTTTATATTAAATATTTTCTTTATTTACATGTAAATTTTTCCTTTCCCAGTTTCCCCTCCAAAAAACAAACAAACAAAAACAACAAGAACAAACCCCTGTTGCCTCCCCCTCCCCATGCCTGCCACCCCACCCTCTCCCACTTATTGGCCCTGGCATTCCCCTACACTGGGGCACAAAACCTTCACAAGGCCGAGGTCCTTTCCTCCTATTGATGATCAAATTTTCAATTCTCTACTATACACATGCTGCCAGAACATTCAGTCCCACCCTGTATAGTCCTTGTTTGGTGGTTGGGTCCCTGGGAGCTCTGAGGGTACTAGTTAGTAATTGTTGTTCATCCTAAGGGGCTGCAAACCCTTCAGCTCCATAGAACCTTTCTCTAACTCCTTCATTGGGGACAGTGTACTCAGTTCAATGAATGGCTGTGAGCCTCTACATCTGTATTAGTCAGGTATTGTCAGAGCCTCTCAGGAGATAGCTATATGCTTGTCCTTCCTTCAGTCTCTGCTCCATAGTTAATCTCTGCCTCTCCTTCTGTGGGTATTTGATTCCCCTTTTTAAGAAGGAATGAAATGTCCACCTTTTGGTCTTCCCTCTTCTTAGGTTTCTTGTGGTTTGTGTGTCGTTTTTCCTGTATTCCAAACTTCTAGGCTAATAACCACTTATCAGAGAATGCATACCATGTGTATTCTTTTGTGATTGGGTTACCTCACTCAGGATGATACTCTCCAGAT
>JADRCD010237186.1:48328-60015 GCA_019843815.1 Montemys delectorum | reverse complement strand
TTTTTTTTTTTTAAAGCACAACTCCAAAAAATGTTTCTAAGGTAAATTTGCTTCAAAAATTTTGTGCATGTAGAAGAGCTTGTAGCTTTATGAATCAACATCTTTAACATACCCAGTATGATCTTTGTGCTATTGGAAAATTAAGGGTTTCCTTATAGTTTGTAATTATAAAAATATTTCTACATTTAAAAGGAGATGTACCTTCAAAACAACTAACATCTGTCATTGTTAGGAGAAACAAAATGCACCTGTCACCTTTTGACCCACCATGTCTGGGTGATATACTGCCTTAAGGGGGGCTCTTTTTCGTGGTCTTGCAATGGTTCCCAGCCTGGTAGGGAACCCCTGGGCTCTCCCAGTCTTCCTGCCTCCGGTTCCCAAGCATCTGTGGCAACAGACATGTAGAAAGCCTTCCTGCTCTGCTAAGAAAGTTTTCACTGTCTTTGTGGGGTTTTTGTTTAAAACTAGCAAAGTTTCCAAAGGAAAACCTGGTTTTTTGTTTGTGTTTGTTTGTTTATTTGTTTGTTTTTCTGGAAAGTGGTTAAGTACTACAAGTGAGGTATGTATCCAGAAAGCAATACAAAAACAACAACAACAACAACAACAACCAAAAAAAAAAAAAAAAAAAAAAAAAAAAACCTATAGACCAAAATGACCAGAAAGTTAGAGTCACAGGAGAATTCCCCTTTGGAGAAAAATGCCTTTGGTGCTACACTATAAACAAGGCAGGTAGGATGAGCCAAAACTTGGTATGCAAGCACAGACAACCTCTGATTGGATTGGCTTCCTATGGGGGGGGGGGGTGCAGGCAAAGATCTGCTAACCTGGAACTTGGAGTTTAATGGGTAGATATCCTAATATTTCCCTCTGCTTCACTGTAAGAAGTCATTTTGGGTTAACAAATGCTTAACAGGACACTTCTTTAAGAAGCCTGTTAGGAGCAATTTTGAGATATTAATCAAATTGAAAAATGAGATTTTCAGAAAGTACAAAGAAATGAATAGTAAATAACAATGTTTTCTCATTTTGCCAAGCTCTCTTCAGAGTAAGCTAGCTATTACATAACACACACACACACACACACACACACACACACACACACACACCAGCTTTCTACTTGGACGATCCTAAATTCATTTAGCAAGTCTTGCTCTTATAAAATGGTATGCTTTAATGTGTTTTACATTACCTTTTGCTCTTTTCATCCTTTCCCACAGTGGCGAATACTCCATCAGTTACCATACTGACACTGTCTGCAAAGACCTAAAACCGCAAGTGAGAATTAAAATCACTCAGCCAACCATCGGACTGAGCCCAAGACCCCAACGGAAGAGCTAGGGAAAGGACTGAAGGAGCTGAAAGGGATTGCAACCCCATAGGAAGAACAATGTCAAGTAACCAGCACCCCCAGAACTCCCAGAGACTAAACCAGCAACCAAAGAGTATACATAGAGGAATCCATGGCTCCCGCTGCATATGTAGCAGAGGATGGCCTTATCTGACATCAGTGGGAGGGGAGGTGCTTGGTCCTGTGGAGGCTTCATGCCCCAGTGTAGGGGGATGCTAGAGCAGTGAGACGTGAGTGGGCGAGTGAGTGAAGGAGGACCCTCATAGCGGCAAAGGGGAGGGGAGCAAGAGGGGATGGGATGGCGGGTTTGTGGAGAGGTAACTGGGAAGGGGGATATCATTTGAAATGTAGATGAATAAAATGATTAATTTAAAAAAAGAATTACAATCAGAATCTACAGAAAGCACTTCATGAGGACCACTCCTGAGAGGACACGGAGATCTTCCTGGGTATGGTCTTGTTTTGTGTTTTTCTATCTCCACCTTTTTGAAAATTAGTCAACAAATGGACAGAAAGCAAAATTTTCTAAAGGAAACTCTGAAGATTGTTTTGAAGTATTGTAGTAAGACAGGTGAATTCCACTTCCTCTCTGATCATCAAAGTCCAGAAAGAACGAGATTCTGAATATAGTTATCAGTTTTACTTGACACTAATCGTATCAGGATGCAGAATTTAAATGAAAGGTTCACATTTTAAAAAGGGCATCGTGCAATGTATTTACATCCCCTCCTGTTATGTATTTAGCTGTAGCTTTAAAACATTACTTGGAAATAGAAGAACATCAGTGAAACACTAACATATTTACACTCCACATCACATAAGCATATTTTAAATATCAAACACAATTTTCAACCTAGACTTGACTTTCAACTTTTTTGGACTTTCATTTTCATAATTTAAATTTGAAAAAACAATTGTTTTATATTCCCCCCCCCCGGAAGAAAAGTATTTCTCACACTGAGATAACTGAAATGAAACAGCTTGACTTGCCTTAAACTTTATGAATGAAAGCAGTGCTTCGGTTAAGAGCAAATTTAAAGGCAGCTTCTCTCCAAATAGGTTGTAACAGATTGGGGTGGCTAATTTTACATCAGCTTGACACAACACACTCAAATCATCTGAAAGGAAAGGAGTTCAACTGAGAAAATGCCTTTCTAAACGGGGGCTCCATCCAGGAAAGCCCGTGGAGAATTTTCTCATCCAGTGGCTGATGTGAGGGAGACCAGCCCATCGTGGGTGGGGCCACCAGTGGGCTGGTAGTTCTGAGTCTGAGAAAGAAAGCAGGCTGAGAAAGCCAGTAAGCAGCACCCTGCCATGGCCTCTGTGTCAGCTCCTGCCTCCAGGTTCCAGCCATGTTTGAGTTCCTGTCCTGACTTCCCTCCCTGATAGACTATGCAAGTGTGAGCCAAATAAACTCTTTTCTCCCAAACCTTTGCTTTTGCCACAGTGATTGATCATAGCGATAGTTACCCAAACTACGACACAAATTTCACAAGAAAAAAAAAATTTAGTTGCAATGTATATATTGAAGCATGGAGACTACAGATAACCCTGAGAGACTAAGGACAAGTATAGAAAAACTGAATACCTAGCAAGATTATGACTGTATTTCAAATCTCACAGGTTGAAAGGAAAAAGGCATTAGTGCATCGAACTGTCTAATACGTAAATAACCCTGACCATAAATAACCCTAACAAACCTTTTTGTCACTATCAAACCTATGTTTATGAATAGAATGTATAATTTTTTAATTATTAATGATGATCAAAGTTGAAATGACTTAGAAGCAGCCAGGTTGCCCTGGCCCACTCCTCCTCCACTTAGGTATCACATTTGCCTGCAAACAAATGACTTAAGAAGGGTCAGAGCACCTTGGGAGCCATATTTTCCTGAAGACAAATGGCTTCTTCTCTGAAAAAGTGTTTCACAAAACCCAAAGGGCCCTCCTTCCTTGCTGAGAAAGGGTCCCCGTGTATAAAAACAGCTTTGTTCCTTACGAGGGGTTTCCCTGTTGTAGGTTTTACAAGACCAGAGGTTAGATTGTAAAGAAACACACCTGCACCAGATGTGATTTGAGTTTAAAACCCCTCCTCTCCCTTGCATCCAGAATCTCCCAGGCTTAAGTCTGTTCTTGGTCACCCTCCCAGCATACTCAATTACACCCTTAATTGTCTTACTAAAGCCTGGTGGTCTGTAACTTTCTCTTGTGGGTTAGCAGAGCTACAAATCCAGCCTCCAACGCCAAACCAGTTGATAACAGTGTTGGAAAACGTCAGGCAAAAAAAAAAAATCATGCTGTTTTTACATCTGTGTCTACATACATCACACTGAAAAGGATTTTCATAGCCATGGCATCCCCGCGTGCATAGCGTAAAGGATATTGTCTGCAGAGTCCATGTCTCCGTGCTGGCAGTGGTGCTGAAACTGAAGGTCCTACACTGCCCTGTCGGGGCTGGACTATATGGCTGGCTGTTTTCTATGCTGGGATACATGGTACACTGCTCAGCCCTGCCACTGGACCATAGTTCTGACTATTCAATGGCTGACATTCTGGCTTTGTACAGAAGGAGCGCTGAGACTATCACTTTTGGACAAAGAAAAGGGATGCAGAATCGTGAAAGGCTTTTCATCCCATCAGGAAATGACATCAGGGACCTGAGTTGTGCTTTTCGGGGAGCAAGCTGGACAGCTGTTCTGCTAGAGAGCTCATTCAAAATGTTATTGAGTCATGAGTTCTGGCGGGGGGGCGGGTCATCTCTGGGCAAGCCATCAGTTAGGGTGGCTTTCTCCACAGGTTTATAAGAGTGGGTCTGGCAGTCTGGCTATTTGGGATATCATGGGTAAAATCATTAAGGGGGGTTGGTTTTGATAGATGAGCTTAAATGGATAAATGCACTTCTGCTATATCCCTGCTTATTGTATAGCACACACACACACACCCCCGAAAAAGATGTTCTTGCTGCTTAGGGAAGGCCTAGTACCTTTAATTGATACCTTTTTATTCCTGCACCTTCAATCTGGCAGGGGTTACGACAATCACCACATTGGAAGGAGCATACTTCTCATTTGTATGGTTTGTTTGTCTAGGGTATGGCGGTACGGTACGGCGGTGCACGTGGGCTTCCAGACTGTAGCATCCCACACGTAAGACTGAGAGACCCTGCCCCCAGTTGGTTCTGATTGGTAAATGAAGATGCCGACAGCCAATGGCTGGGCAGTGAGACAGAGGTGGGACCTTTAGAATTCCAGGGTGAGGGATCAAGGAAGGAGGAGGAAGACCAGAGATCCACCATGCTGGGAGACGATGAAGGAGAAGACAGACCCTGGGCCCGAGAAGGTGCTGGACAGAGAACATATCCACCATGTAGGAGGAGGAAGAGCAACCCCAAGAGGGCCCTCTGACTACATCCAGGACAGCAAAAGTGGGATATAGATTTTTAGTAAGTAATAACTAGGGAATGTTGGACGGAAGTAGATTCTCCATATGGAGGTTCAGAAGCAGTCCAGCCATTGAGTTGTTTAAGGCATATCAAATACAAAGGCTGTGTGTTTATGTCTTTCATTTGAGAACCCGGAACACTGGGATGGGAAGCCGCGGCTGCTGGATCAATTTGAGTAGATTACTTGGGATTGCACCAGACAACAATCCTAACGCAGATACAAATGGACACAAGTGATACCAATGGAAGCTACCTGTTCCAGCTCCCTGAAGCGTCCCTGCATCTGTCCAGCCCCCATCATGGGTCGGCTGAGTAGGGCATTCCTGAACCACTTTCACAAATTCCAAAGGCTCTGCATTCCTTTCATGAGTCTGTGTGCCTTTTGTTGTTTGTTTGTTTGTTTGTTGTTATTTTTGTTTGTTTTGTTGTTGTTCTACTATATCTTTCTATTACAAATCAGTTCGACCTTTTTCTTTGCATTGCCACATGGACGAAAGACCAAATCGTTGACATTTGCTGTGGAGACACACCAACAAAGGTCTCCAAAAGGCCACGGAGGGGATTTCAACTAAAATACAAAAACCACGCAGAGGTCTCATGACAACTTACGGAGGAAAATCTGTCATCTCATTTACTGCAGCTGCAGCCTGGGTTGAGGCTGCTGTCTTTGTACATTTCTTTCGCCTCAGGCCTTTCACTCTGGGGGGAAATTAAATATAAGGTATATTTGTACCATTAACGTAGGCAAGCATGAGAACTTATTGGTCACAGCGCCTACCAGACAAAGCATTGTCTCTGTGCCTGTGCTCCATAATGAGGCTCACCGCATCCTAGGGATTTGTGGCACGGCTAAATTTTTATGACATTTTGCTGAGAATTTAATAAGGTTTAACCTCTCAGCTTTTCTAGACAGGAAATACAGCACTTATACTTTTAATAAAACTTTACCTAGCCAAAGCTCAATGGAAGGGGCCTTCATCACAGGTAATATTAAAATCATAAATATTTTAAAAATAAAATTATCCATTATATTTCTAATACACATTGGTGCCCAGGTTCTCCGTGTGTGACACCATTTGTATTGGGCAGCCAGCCAACACTGACATCTCATTTGTAAGTTCGGCTAAGAAAACAAAATAAATTATGCTTTGTAGATAAGATTATCAGATACAAGATAGAAAGAAAAATCTCTGCCCAAAATTCATAATCGCCATTTCCTTGTCACTCACAAATTAATTATTCTCTAGTCAAAACCAAATTTGCTTAGAACATGACATAAACAAATAATGTTTCTCTCCGTATGAGTTTTCTCTGCTCTACCAAGCTAGGAATGAGAGTGGCAAGAACGTAGAAGAGCGGTATGGGGAAGTAAACACTAAGCAGAAGAGTATCCAAGATCAAGAACCCAGAGAGCCAGCCTTAGGGAGCCTGGACTGCCAAGCCCTGCCATCCCTCTGCCATCCCTGTAACCTGGGTAATGACTACTTGACTGTGAGAGGAGAGCTGTAGACCTGCTCTGGAAAAGAAAACTCAGAAAAGGAGAGCTCATTGCAGCATCTTCATTAAATGTGTAAGATGTAAAAGACTCTACTGAAACAAGAATCACTTATGGTCTGTGAGCTGGGTGGTGGTGGTGCACGCCTTTAATCCCAGCACTTGGGAGGCAGAGGCAGGCGGATTTCTGAGTTCTGAGGCCAGCCTGGTCTATAAAGTGAGTCCCAGGACAGCCAGGGCTATACAGAGAAACCCTGTCTCGGGAAAAAAAGAAAGAAAGAAAGAAAAAGAAAAAAGGAAGGAAGGAAGGAAGGAAGGAAGGAAGGAAGGAAGGAAGGAAGGACAAAAATAAGCAATGAACAGTCTGCAGGGGACCTAAATTGCCTTCAAAGCAGTCCTCGTTTGGAAGAATAAGAACTATCCAACGAAGTGAGCCCTGTGAACTTCATATTGACATATTGTAAAAATGCCAAGGCCCCCCAGGTTGTATGTCTAGATACGACATACCTTTAATACCTTGATACTGACCATGAGATCTGCCCTCAGATTATGTAGAGGTGAGAGGACAGAACATTGAATTTGACAGTCGGTATTGGATTTTGTAGCTCATATCACAACATGGCTTCTCTCCCGCTTTGGTCTGGCAGTCACATCGTGCTAACCATCATGAAAGAGAAAGAAATGGGGTTTGGGGAAGCAAGACGCCTATCAGTGAGTAACTGTGAAGGACAAAGTCATCAATGGATAATTCCAGCGGGGAGATTGGATGGTGTCATGGTCTTCAGTTTGTCAGGATATCTACTCCACATCTGGAATTTCCCTTACTCAAATGTTAAGTCAAACACATCATTTCATGGCCCTGTCATCACAGATTCAACAGCTTGGGCACTGTGGCCCTGCTATCTAGCTAAGTCATAGCCACCTGCAAAGCTGCCCGGATATAGTGTGCCCCACACCCTTATAATGAACAGTTTGCAAGCAAACATTTCCTTCTCTATGTAAGGTCCTTATGAGCTTACAGTTCAACACACAGAAGGTGGTGAAAACAGGTGTCAGATTAATTTCACGCAAACTCTGCCACTTTTCACAAACTGCCCATAGGTTTCTTGCTTTGTATCTAGTCGTTGATCAAACACATCAACCAAATAGACAACTGCCAAAGACACATTATAACATCCATAGATCTATCAGTCCATCTGCTTACCCTCTCCCCAGCCTCCAGCAATGTAGTCATCCAGTAGGTCTCATAGAGCTGTTCATAGCTAGCATTATATTCAGATTTCAAATAATGATGTTACAAACAAAATAAACTTAAGCTTCCACTCCCATAGAATTCATATTTGAGTTCAAAATCATATTTGTTTGGGCTTAAAACATCTAGAAGTCACTTTTTGCAACCCCAGTGAAAGCTAGGTCTTTAGATGGAAAGGAATGGCTGTTTCCATAGCAGCCAGTCTCCTAATTACTGAATAGGTGAGGTCCCTGGCCAAGATAAAGTATACATCTCAGCTAATAAAACCCCAGGAGAAGAGTGGGTCAGCAGAACTTGCTCACTCCTCATGTCAATAAGCTCTCGGAGCACTGGCTTCATCTAGGAAAAAAAAAAACAAAAAACAAAAGAAAAAAACAAAAAAAAGAAAAAAAACAAGAAAAAAAAAACACCTTTATTCACTCTCTGTCCCATTAGGCACCAACTCTGCAATTTCTCCTAAAAAGAAACTTGTTATTTCTAACAGAAAATGTGTTTTTAAATATTATTTTCTTCAACTAAAACCCCCAGGGTTATACCACTACTGACATTTCCCAGCACTAAACCTTATAGAATCTCTTGGACCAACATGATCATGAGAGAGAAACTATCCAGCACACTGTGGACTTCCTTTGTGGAATACCTACAATGAAAGGCCCATGGTGCTGCTAAGACTTAGGTTAGTCCCTCAAGAGGTCACAATGAAGTGCTTTTAAAATCAAGAGGAAAAACTAGAGAGGCTATAATTGGAGGCCAGAGGGTTGGAGGAAAAATCTTACTCAGTGGTATCTAAAACAATTTTGTATCCCAAAGACTTTGCTTTGAGGATATACAGCAGGTGAAAAGCTATTCTAGACAAATCCAGCCCCAAGCCCACATTCAAATCCCAGTGCTATTCATAATTTTATGACAAGTCTCAATATGGTCTTGTACTCCAAAGATCAAAGGCTGATTGTCAAGACACGGTAGGCGAGTGCCTTCCAGAAGCATCCAGCCTCAATTCTCTGTGAACCATGAGACACGCCGAGGCATTTTTGAGATTAAGAAGCTCAATATCCTTACTCAAATAGTTAAAGTTCAAAAAAAAATTGTCTTAAGGGAAAATTGTTCACCGTGACATTGAAACTGCAATAAGAAACCACACACCAATCTTTCTGCTAAAAGCCCTCAGAGCTCACGACACCTTGGTGCATGCTAGTACGCAGTTAAAATTAATCAACCAGACAGCAATCTGCTGGGTGGCTTAGATGCTAGCTGCCTCTGTAGGCTTCCTTGGTCTAGTGCCTCATCGTTACTTAATTCTGTACCTGAGGCTTGTGTTTTTCTATGTGGTATTCCATTGAGTTACTACTAATATCTTTCATGCAGGATCTCATGTCTTTTAGGCTGACCTCAAACTTTTTTTTTCTTTTTCTTTTTATTCTTTTTTTGGGGGGAGGGGTTCAAGACAGAGTTTCTCTGTGTAGTCCTGGCTGTCTTGGAACTCACTCTGTAGACCAGGCTGGCCTCAAACTCAGAAATCTGCTCGCCTCTGCCTCCCAAGTGCTGAGAATAAAGGCGTGCGCCACCGCTGCCCAGTGACCTCAAACTTCTGAAGTGGAGAAGGATGATACTGAACATCTAATCTTTCTGCCTCCAGCTTGTCTATGAAGTGCTAGGATTCCAACCAAAGGCCAACCTCATGCACGCAGGAAGTCCTCTACCAACCAAGCCACATCCCTCTTCACTTTAGCTTAGTGGAAGAAGATAGTAGAGCATTCATGTATAGACAGGACTTGGCTTGGAAAGTGCTGCAAGCAATAAATTCTTGAGTCTGCTTGTATAATGTCATAAATACCTTACATTTAATTTTGCCCTCAAAGTGAAGAGCGTGAATTGAAAGCAATACAGACACAGGGAAACCGACAGAGGTGGTGACGGCGGTGGACAAGGCCTAGGTGGTGACGGCGGTGGACAAGGCCTAGGTGGTGACGGCGGTGGACAAGGCCTAGGTGGTGACGGCGGTGGACAAGGCCGAGGTGGTGACAGCGGTGGACAAGGCCTAGGTGGTGACGGCGGTGGACAAGGCCTAGGTGGTGACGGCGGTGGACAAGGCCGAGGTTTTTACCTTGGTGGGTTGTCAGGAGACTTCTGCATACTGTATTTTAGATGAAATCCCTCTGTGACCATCTGGAGTCCCTTGGCAGATCTCCAGAGCAAATTTCAACTCTTTGATAGTTCATCAATGTTTTACTAGAAAGAAAAAGGCGGAATTGACTTGGGGGGGTAAAAAGAACCAACAAACTCTCAACTTAAAAAGGTAAGAAAAAGGCAAGAAGTGTAAAACAACAGCAAAAAGAAAAGGCTATCTGTCACTGCCAATGAAACTGCCTCCGCCAAGTAAAGGGAGAAGTTTGACTGTTGGAAGTATTGTTCAAAAGGCTTCACCTGGACAGAACGAACAAAACTGATCATACATCAGGCACTTAGAGGGAACAAGTTCTTAGAAGGAACATAGGGTAAACAGTTACACCAAAGCTCAGAAATCTCCCTGTGGGCTATAAGGACTCAGTTTTGCTCTTAAATTGGTAGAAGCCAGTACATTCCAAAATGGCAGAAATTAGTAAGTTTCAAAGAGATTTACTGGGCAAGGGGGATAGCTTAGCAGGTAAAGGTACCAAGCAACCAGGCCTAAAATCCTGAATTCAATGATGGAATGAGAGAAACAATTTCTACAACTTGCCCTTTGACCTCCACATGGAAGCCAGGACATATAAGCGTATACACACACAAATACTGTTTTTTTTCAAAAACCTTGATGAGCCCCATCCCCCATCCCCAATCTTCACAAGGAAATTAGGCCAGCCACAGTGGCAGAAAATGAATAGATGTTATGGGCTAAAGATAAATCAATATAATTTGGTTCCAAATCCGCAGTGTTCCAATCTCGCAACCACAGAGGTTCTGATCCGTCCACCTAGCCGACCTTGTAGAGTTTTGAACACCAAAGTAGGTTTTTTTCTGGGAATCCCAGTTCATCCATGTTTTACATATAGGAACTAAAGTGAAGAGGAACCAAGAAATAACTCTAAAAGACAAAAGGAAAGATAGAAGATGGCATGCCAAAATCAAAGAGACATGAGAAAACTCAAACCAAATACCTACCGTCAGGGTGAATGCATCTAAGACCTTGTCTATCAAACCAGGAACAGCCCCTACTTGGAACACAGGTTCGCAACTGTCAGAACATCTCATGGGTGTCATTTGCTAAGTTTCTAACTCCAAGCAAGCTGCTCAGACTCCTGTAGGGTCCTTATAAGGACACTGAGGCCCTGCAAGATGACTCAGCAGATAAAGACACTCACCACTAAGCCTGACCACTCCAACCCTAGAACCCAAAGGGTGGGAGGAAAGAACTGACTCCCACAAGTTGTACTCTAAGTTCTATACATATGACAGCATTCTCGTGCGCCCACATACACACATAACTACACAGATAATAAATAAGTGTGGTAATTTTTAAATGAACTAAGTCAGTTGTAGTTCATGATAAAACTTACTAGATAGCTGTTGCCCTGTTAATTAAAGTCAAAGTCTACCATAGTCCAGATAGCCTTCTGGGCTAGGCACAAATGGAGAACTCTCTGTTCCTCACAGTCTTTTGAGAAATGCTTGTTGAGGTTTAGTGTCTACCATTTATCAAGCTGGCTTTAGCTCTACTAACGACCCTCTCCCCCTCTTCCCTTCCCCTCTCCCCCTCCCCCCTCTCCCTCCCCCACTTCCTCCCCTTCCCCTCCTCCCTCTCCCTCTCCCTATGAGCCCCTTAGGAGACGACACAGGATTGTAAATATTTTCTTCCGTTCTTTCTGTTGGAATCTCTCTGCTCCTCACGATGTTTTGGTTACAGCAGGAGGACTCCCCCTTTTCTGACCTTGTCTGGGGAGTCTGAGCATCACCACAAGCCTCTCCGTACAGAACATCTGTGGTCTTGATTGAGATTACAGGTTCAACTTCCTTTCTCCTGATAAGAAGCCATTCAGCAAGCACCTGAGATTTCGGAAATGCTTCTCCTCCATGCTAATGAGGGATTTCTGGAAGCCTTCAACCAATGACCTTTGCCCAGATATCCTCGATATTCTGACCCCTGTCCTGAAATTATATAAGCCTTGAATACAC
>JADRCD010237186.1:30547-47928 GCA_019843815.1 Montemys delectorum | reverse complement strand
TGTCTTATTACACCCATATTTAGTCAGAAAGGAAAGCAAACAAAACGTTTCCTATTCACCATCTGACTTAAAAGCAATTAAACGCAACAAAGTGTTAAGACAGTACTCACAGAAAACGTATTCAACCGAACCTGACATTTTCAATTAGCAATAACCGCGCCTCGGATAAACCTCATTGGCTACGATACTTTCACTGTGCAAAGCTTTTTTTTTTTTTTGTAATAATTTTTTTTTAGATTTATTATTATAAATGAGTACACTGTAGCTGTCTTCAGACCACCAGAAGAGGGCATCCGATCTCATTAGGGGTGGTTGTGAGCCACCAAGTGGTTGCTGGGATTTGAACTCATGACCTTCAGAAGAGCAGTGGTGCTCTTACCCTCTGGGCCATCTCGCCAGCCCGTCAAACCTGACATTTTCAAACAAGCCAGAGCTTGGCTCTAGAGCCTCAGGTGATTGGCTTCGTGAGGAAATTAACACATTCTTTTGGGCTAAGTCCTGTTCACATTCTCGAGAGTTCATTCTTCCAGCTCCTAATAGATGTTGATAGCAAAGGGATAATGCCAAGTATTTGCCCTCTTCTAGACTCTAAGAATCTCAGATTATTTATTTTGTTATCAAAGTATAGGAGAAGAATGTCTTCTCTAAGAGCAGATAACCTTCTCCTCTGTGCCTGTTCTGGACAAGGTCAGCAGCAATGCAAATGACCTGAGTTGAAGAAGTAGCCCTGGGCTGGGAAACAGCTTGCCTAGTCAGCTTCAATCCCCAGTACTACACAAACCAGGCACCACAGTGGTGCAAGCCTATAATCCCAACAATTAGGAGGTAGAGTTGAGAGGATCCAGCATTTAAATCCACTTCAGCAACATGGGAATTTCAGGATCAGCCTGGGCTACATGAGACTGGATCAAAACAAACAAAAAGATACCAGAATTTTGGCTATGAAGTTACACCACTTGATTCTTTTTATTTCAGCTGATCCAAAGTCTAATGTGGAGAGAAACCTTGAAGGCCAAGGGAGTCATTTGTTGAAGGATTCTCCTAGAGACACGTGTTATTCTCCTTAACAGAGACAGTGAGCAGGAAACCCTATGTCCAGAGCATGGCTTTATTGCCTCTGTGTTGGTCCCTTATCCTATCAGAGCAGGAGCAGATGCCTCTGAGGACCCCCTGGGACTTAGAGGAACTCATTCAGTGTCATTAGCTGCCAGACAATAGCAAAACTGAAAGGCTTTGCACGTAGGGATTATCACAAAAAGCCATTTGTTCCAGATTAAATGCAAAAGGGACTTTTAAATAAACATCTGGCTATTTACTAGTAATAAAAGTAAAAACTGCTAGTATTCTGCATTGTTTGCATACGTACTTTCGGTTCTCTGTGGCATTACAACGCTGGTGGCTTTCAAATCAAAGACTATGAGCACCAAATTCTCTCAAATGAATCTCATTTTTACAACGTTTCCTACCTGCGTTTAGACTCCCCCGGGGCCTTTTTGTCAATGTGAAGAAATACATCTGTACCGCCATCGTGTTAGAGTTCCTCATAGCTGAGTCCTTCCTGGCATTTTACATTTGCCATTATGAAAAGCTCGGCTCTTATGGGAGGGGGAAGAATCATGCTTTTTAACTGCACAGGTTGAAACCTTCGAATACAGACATTTCCTTCATCTTCTTCTGCTGTGGGCGTCAAGAGTTATTTGAGAAGAACAGTATCAGCTGTGAAACATAGATGGGCGATCACTCACCCAAAATCCTCAATGGCCCTGAGTAAGAGCCCTGAACCTGTAAGCATTTTGACACAGGACACATTATCTAAGGCACTGGGAATTAAAAGCACCTCTTCTCTCTGTAGGAAATATGGAGGGAGAAGGTCGTGGCATTCTGACCTGGTGAGGATATCCTATGGTTCTGGTTTGCCCAACTGACAATTTTTTTTAAGGATGTGGGGCATCTTTTTCCTAAACCTGCTGTGCATTTATACATCTTCTTTTGAGAAGTCTCTTTTATCAAGCTTGCTTGAGCTCTGCTAATGAGTCTCCCTCTCTCCCTCTCTCCCTCCCTCCTTCCCTCCCCCACCCCCCCTCTCTCTCTGCATATTAGCTCCTTAGGAGACATAGATATTTTCTGCTGTTCTTTCTGTTGGAATCCCTCTGTAACACCAACAGTTTCTCTCGTACAAAAGCACTTTAGGGAAAATGTGGACGTATTTTGAGAAGCTGTTATTGAAGTTTCCCAAAAATCATTCTATACTCTTTGACGCAGTCATCCAATGAAAGGGTAAATGCTGGGCACTTACCAAAAGAAATTAAATCACTGTTTCAAAAATATCCTACTTTCACATATGTTGCTGTGATAAAACTCCCTGACAACAAGACGTTTAGGGGGCAGCAGGTGTCTTTTAGCTCACCATTCCAGGCTGTACAGTTCGTGTCTATGTGTATGTTGCAGCAGTAGAATCTTAAGACAGCCAGTCATGTTACATCCATGGTCCAGAACAAAGAAAAAAATGAATACATGCACATTCGTGTGCTTGCTTGCTAGCTCTGTTTCTCTTCTTACACAATTCAGAACCCCCTGTCTATAGAATAGTGCTGCCCAAGGTGGGCTAGGTCTTCCTACATCAATTAATTTAAGTCAATGAGCCAAAAACATATTTGCAGGCCAACCTAACATAGACAATCCTTCATCAAAGGCTCTTCCCAGGTAACTCTAGGTTATGTAAAATTGATAGGTAAATCTATCACAAGAGACAAGGCTGCACATCCACGTTCATTGTCAAACTATTCACAAAACAATAGCCAAGATATGAGAGCACATTAACTGTCAGTCAACTAATATATTCGTAAAGAAAAGGTGCCACGTATACACAGCGAAATAGTGGTCCTCCATGAAAAAGTAAAATCCTGTCATTGGGATAACATCTCTGACCCTAAAGGACATTCAGTGAAATGAGCCTGTAGAGAGACTTTTATAAGTAACACCTGTCAATAAAAAAAGCCTACAGCCAATGAGCTGAGGCAGGAAATGGGAGGTGGGACACTGGCAGGAAGAGAGAGGATTCTGGGAAATAGGAAGAGACGTGAGTGATTCACCCAGAATGCTGAGTAGACCGACCTAAAACCAGGAAGTAGCTGAACTCAGTGAGGAGATTTGCCCCAGACTTGGACGCATGAAGCTAAGGAGAGATAACTAACCACGCAGAAGACATAAAATAGTTTACATGGGTTAAATAAGTTATGAGCTAGTCAGGGAATGAGCCAAAGCTTGTGTCCTAGGCATCGGTTCATAAATAATTAGTCTCAAAGTCATTTTGCAGAGGCTGGGAGAGAAAAACAGATTTATCTTTTACATGAACCGGGCATATACAGCCAGTCCCTATCTATGTAGCTATGGACAAGCATTTAGCTCTTGTGCCTGATGCCCTCATCTGTGAAATAAAGTTCATCAGAGTATCTGCTTCTTATAATCCCTTACACACACACACACACACACACACACACACACACAGTGGTAAGAGAAGATGACTAATCACTATTACCTACTACTAGCCTCATGGTAGTGAGTGTGGCAGACAGACATCTATTACCAATAACCAACCTGAAAATGTCATGTTACATGACAGGCAGAAATTGAGTTTTTTTTTAGAAGAGATCAAGATCACTAAGGATTTTACCCTAAGATAATCCTATATGAGGGAGTATAGAGTAAAAGTGTCCTTAAACACACTGATACTTTCCAATCTTATAGCTTAACTACGGATTTTCATGATTACAACATTTCCATTAATAATTACCAGCAGGGACTGAAGAGACAATTCAGTGGTTAAGAGCATGTCCTGCTCTTACAGAGAGTCTCAGTTGGGGTCCCAGCACTTTCAGTGAATGGTTCACAACCTCCTATAACACCAGCTCCAGGGGTTCCAATGCTCACTTCTGGCCTGTGAGAAAACCTGTACTCATGTGCACCTATACGCGCATATATACACACAATTTAAAATAAATATTCTTTAAAGTTATTACTTGTACCTGGACTTTTGGCTACGTATTGGGTTCTTTTTCCTATTCCCCTTCTCCACCTTTTCAGCCCCCAACACTAGGTAGGAAAGAAAGAAGCTTAGAGGGGAAAGGGGGCATCGATATTGTTAAACTACTTCCTGCTAGTTAGGGGATTCGAGTTCCTTGGGAAAAGTCCAATATTCAACAGCAGGATGTCTCCAACCAGCAACTGATAGCATCAACAATAGCAGCAGGAAGAAGAGAGGCAGGAGGAGGAGCAGGAGGCACAGCAACAGGAGCAGGAGGAGCAGCAGCAGGAGGAGGAGCAGCAGGAGGAGGAGCAGCAGAAGGAGGAGCAGCAGGAGGAGCAGCAGCAAGAGGAGCAGCAGCAGGAGGAGGAGCAGCGGGAGGAGCAGCAGCAGGAGGAGGAGCAGCAGCAGGAGGAGGAGCAGCAGCAGGAGGAGGAGCAGCAGCTGCCTCTCAGGGCTCTGACATTTACAAACCCTCTGAAGAGTCCCTAGAATTCCAAACATAAACTATCTGCAGCTGGCAGAATCACGTCCCTGCCAGAGCACGAGACAAATCATAGTCAGCTGCTATGGACAATCTGAAGCAACCACCATATCCCATACCTGGGATTAAAACAAAAGCGCGTTCACGTAGCATTTCTGTGTTTTTAAAGAAACCAAAACTCTCAAGACAATTGCTAACGGTGTTTCCTAATGTATCAAAAATGTATTAGCATCTTGTTAAGGCACAGTATTAAGAATGCTGCAGGTAAGGTTTCATGTGTCTCAGTGCCCTGAGTCCCTCCTCTTTGTGTATCTCTCAGCAGATACCATCTTCCTGATGCCCCCTAGCTGTTTCCCTTCACTACCCACAGGATGAGAATAGACTTCTGAGACCATTTCTCCTCAATTCCACACATGGTCTCCATATACTACCTTTAGTCTTGATTCCTTCAGAACTGTATTCAGAGTCAGTATTAAGTTCATCTATCTACACTCTCGGGTACCATCCAGGTAACGTAGGTATAACTCAGCTCAGAAGAGTTTAGCCAACAAGAACGATGACCAGGATTTTATCCCCAGCACAAGAACAAGAACCACTACATTAATAGCAGGAATCTGTCTTCCATCAAGAGAGAAGGAATATAGTGCAGAAAACAGAGAGTCATTGAAACATACACACCCATGGGGAGTCAGGATGAAGAGCTATGTACAAACACGGGGGCTCTACCCACAGCCAGGGTGGACCCCATCCATCCTCCAGCACTCCCCAGTACTCAGGCAACATGACAAGATGTAGGTTTGCTGGCAGTCGGTCAATTGGCAAGAATGTATCTAACCCAATTATGGAACAGTTTGTGGAGCAAGTAGGCCTATGTTCAGCAGCCAGTTTTCCTGCGCATACACCACACTTCATCTTGAAGATTAGTCAGCAAAAAGTGTTGACCCTCAGCTCTCTGACCCAGGACTGCACAAAATACCCATCCCTTCCTGGCAGGTCTTCTGAAGCCTTGAATAAACAACAGTTAAGACATTAAATTTCTCTCCAGAAGCCATAGATGTTTCATTAACACCCTGAACAGTGCCAGGATACCCTAGAAATACTAAGGTGCTAGCCTGCCTTCACACATTTGCACAGTGGTAAACCAACCAGCATGGGGACAAAAACAGATCGTTTCTCTCAGGCTGAAAACCATTGTCTGCAAAGGAAACAAATTTTAAAAGAATCACAAAACAAAACAATTTCTCTGAAGAATCGACTATTTACTCCTAGTAGCAGAAAATCACAGTTAGCCTATTCTGGAAACACATTTGTGAGCAAGAATAGTTTTTTCTACATACAAAGACCTTCATTATTTCTTTTCAAAGACTTTAGGGAGCCTGATGTTCAAATAGTAACAGAAAAAAAAGCAACATAAAAATTTCAACTTCAGTAAAGATGAAAATTGATAGTTCTGGTCCCTTTCAAACTTCTAGCTAAACCTCTGAGTTAATTTAAGCTTTTTTAAAGCTAGCTTTGGAATCCAATAATGAGCCAAATAATATATTTGTGGTTTTCAATTGCTAGTACTTAGAAATGGGTGTAAAGATATTAGGCAAGTATCCAAATACCTGAGGAGACAGTGAGATACTCTGAGGCAGGAGTTGCCAGAGATGTGAGGGACAGAGCTCAGCCCCTGGCAGCCATAACAACATAGGAGCTGGCCACCTGACCTCAACTGGCCTTAAAGAAATAGAAACAGTGAAAATCAGAGAGAGGAGGTGGATTCAGTGTGGCCACCTGAGAGAGAGGGGGAGGGAGGGAAAGAGAGAGAGGGGGGAAGGAGAGAGAGAGAGAGAGAGAGAGAAAGTAATATCCATACACACTGACCCCAACCATATCTGTTGTTGAAAATATTTAATTCCAATCTGGGGTTTCTACCCCACCTTTAACCCTTTAGTTCCCAGAGGGAAAAAACACACAATCATCCTTTACATTTACCATAAGCCTTAATCAGCAAAAGAGCTGGGCAGGTATCTACCCTCTGTGCTGTTATGTTATGTCTATTTCCCAGCCAATAATCCCATTATATAATGTGCTATGTTGCATCTGGGCTGCTCTTAACTCCAGTTAGCCAGCCCACACGGCCGTTATTATAAGATTCTTACCCCGTGGCAGCTTCTCCTCTCTCCACCTTCTCCTCTCCCCTTCATGGTCTCTTCTAACACCAAGCACAGGAACCCTAAACCCATCTATGTCTCTTTTCCCAAGCTTGTGGCTGTTGGTCTCTTTATTTACCAATCGGAAATAATTTGGGGATAAGGTCACATAGCATCACTTGGGTCCATGTGCAAACTCTCTTATCTCTAGGGCAACGAGGTCCTGGGGGCCCATGCTTAGCATTACAATGCGACAGATCACATCTCAATACCCATTCTTGAATCTTGGCATGAAGTTATCGTCAAATAAGGATAAGACATGTTCTTAGCTAAGCAATCCTAGTCAAGGTGTGGTTCAGCCTATCGCTGACCCATCATCATCTCAGCTCCAGTCTGTCCTGAAAGGTGATCTGACATATTGTCACAAGAGTAGGAACTCTTTCTGAGAGACAAACTCTCCAGCTCTAATGGCAATAGGCTTACAGCATGAGATTCTTGAGAAATTCTCATGTCTTGGGGTCCACTGTTTCAATAATCTGATAGCCACAGGACAGACACAAGTGTTTGGCTTTAGAATGTCTGCATTTCAGCTAGGACAGCTCTTACCTAGAATCTCAACATTTTGGAGGATGCAATAGAATTTTTGCCAAGAGGGTTAACCCAGCCTGGACACCACAGTAAGTCACAGAACAAACTTGAATACAGTGAGAGACCCTGTCTCAAAACCCAAATTAAAAAATAATAATAACCTACCCAACTGTCCTAGTTTGGACCTTATCGCTGTGAAGAGACACCATGACTATGGCAAATCTTACAAAGCAAAACATTGAATAAGAGATAGCTTACAGGTTCAGGGGTTCAGTGTATTATCATCATAGCAGGAAGCATGGCACTGAACAGGCAGACGTGGTACTGGAGGAGCTGAAAGTTCTACATCTTGATCAGCCAGCACCAGGAGACCGTGTGCCACACTGGGCAGAGCTTGAGCATAGGAGACCTCAAGGCCCGCCTCCTACAGTTTCTCCAACTTTCTCCAACAAGGCTCACTTTCTCCAACAAGGCCACACCTACTCCAGCAAGACCACACCTACTCCAACAAGGCCACACCTTCTAATAGTGTCATTCCCTATGGGCCAAGCATTCAAACACAGGAGTCTGGGGGGGGGGGGGGGCATTCCTATTCAAACCACCACACTATCCTTCCTGGGACTGAAAAGCAAACAAAACATTGTGTCATCTCAAGGTAAAGTGTTATCAAGGGATGTTGGTACATGAAATAAAATCAACACAAAGACTTTACGTGGGATTTTAAAAAAATGATTAAATCTAAGAAAGAAATATCAAATGAGGGGCACATGAAATGCAGACAAGAAAGTGTGAAAATAAAATAATACCTTTTGTTTTTTAATGATGTCATCACTAATATAAAAGCAGTTTTTAAAAAAAAAAACAAATCTAGAAACAGATAGCTAGTAAAAGAAAGACAGACATCTGGAGAAGAAACTGAACTTCAGAAAATCAATCGCTACCTATAATTCCAGCTTCGGGAATCTGGCGCCCTCTTCTGGACATCAGGAGCACTGCACCTACATGTGCATACCCACCATCTAATGCCTTCTTCTGGACTCCAGAAGCACCGAACATACATGGACGTACACACGCATCCCCATAACTTAAAATAAAATAAATACTACTTAAGTTATCAAAAGAAAAACAGAGACAATGAACAGCTAAGCTAGAAAACCATTTAAAAATCTCTAGAATTCCAAGTGGTCTTGCTTGAATATAATTGGCATTCCAGAGGGGAATCAGTTTAAAATAACACAGAAAAAAAAAATTACCAATAGATTTCTTAAGCATACAAAGAAACCAATTCATGTAGCTAACATGCTCTGAAAATTCCAAGAAAAAGAAATAAAAACAAATTTAAGTTCATCCCATCCAAATTGCTGACACCAAAGAAAAAAGGAGAATACCTTTTTTTTTAAATGGAGCTAGAGAGATGGCTCAGAGATTAAGAGCCTTAGCTGTTCTTCCAGAGAATCCAGGTTCAATTTCCAGCTCACAATCATCTGTAACTCTGGTTCTAGGAAATCTTTCGCCCTCTTCTGGCCTCTGTAGGTCACTGCATGCACATAGTGCATATACACATAAAAACATAAATAAAAATTTAAAAAACATTATATATACTACATACATAAGACAGGAGCTCAGTCTGCAACCCAGGCTGGCTATGAATTACTACATAGCTCAGAACAGCCATGCAGGAGGTCCTTCACAACAAGACCTCTTTTTAAATGTTTTTTTTTTTTTAATGTAGCTGAATTTTCATCAGATATAATATGTGGCAGAAGAGTTAAGATGTAACTCTCTGTACATGAAGAAAGGTTGCACTAGAATTCTGTATCTAAAAATTTATTCTGTAAAAAAAAAATGAGAGTAGCAAAAAACGAGGTTTTTCTAACGGTAAAAAGGGACTCAATGACTTCATCCTAGCAAACCAACAGGAAGTGCAAATAGAAATGGTCTGTTAAGAGGCAGAATGTTAAGATAGAAGCAATGTCATGAATTTATAAGTCTTTGATAAGCATTGAGAAGACATGACATTTGTTCTGGCTGCTAAGATGAATTTAAAAAAGCATTTGATTCCCCAGATGTTAAAGGAAAATGAATACCCCCAAAACATACAATAAGATTTAAAGACTATAAGGTAATTGACATAATACTTGCCAGAGTATTACATCTAAATTCTAACATATTGATTATGTCACATGATAATCAATTTACCCTTATAAAGAGGTAAGATGGGGAGAACTGGATAAGCAAAAATAGATTTATAAAGCAACGAAAGTTGAAGGATGGAAATTATAACCCATACAAAGAGCAAGCTAGAATTACCAAGGTAGACTTTTTAAAGGCTTATTTTGCTTTTACTTCTGTGTATGTGTGTTTCTATACACATATACCACACATGTGCAGATACCCATGGAGGCCAGAAGAGAGTGTTAGGTCCCTTGGAGCTGGAGTTACAGGCTGCTGTGAGCTGACCCATGGTGATCCTGGGAACTGAATTTTGATACTCTGCAAAGCAGCCAAACACTCTCAAGTGTGGAGCCATCTCTCCAGTCTCAGAGTAAACTAAGGGAAACAGTACTTCAAACATTTGGAAAGACTTCACGATGACAAGATATTCATATTTTGCATTCATTCAAAGCCCAGCTTAAATGACTTTCCTTATTGCTGGGAAGCCTATTACCACATAGAACTCTTACAGAACAACCTTCCTCATTCCAAAAGCGGATTTACTTTTGGATCCACTTCTGCTGGCGACAGTGTTGCCCTTCCTTCTCTGAGTACTCGAAATGACTTCTCCTACATTAACCTGTTCTCCATAGAAAATCAAGGGCCCCCGGTCATTTGCTATAACATGGGTGGGAATGGAAGTCATGAGTTAGTTAAGACAGACCTGGCACAGACCAGCGAACTCAGCTGGCTCTCCTGTACATTGGGAAGCTAAACAAGTTGACCTTGCAGAAGCTGAATAGTGGTTATAAGGAGCTAGGGAAAGTAACAGGAAGGGAGAGATGAGAAAAGGTTGGCCAACCATAGCCCAGGAACAACCATGATGCTGGGTGATCACAGAGAACATCAAAAATGAAGGAGAAGAAAGGAGTTTTGACCATAAGAAGTAATAAATGTTAGAGAACACAAATGTACACAAATCACCAGGTATAAATACTACAGCTTTTGTGTATCAAAGGGCCCCATTAGGGGCCAGAGAGATGGCTCAGTGACTGCAGGCGCTTGTTGCCAAGCTTGACGACCTGAGTTCAATACCTGGAACCCACCACGTGGAAGGGAAAAGTTGACTGTCTAGTTGCCCTCTGACCTCTACATACATGCTGTACTGTACATATGTCCCTCACAATAAACAAGTAAAGTTTTTTTAAAAAAAATATCCCATTAAGTCAAGCAGTGGTGGTATATACCTTTAATCCTAGCATTTGGAAGACAGGCAGGCTGATCCCTGTGTTCCAGGCCAGCCTGGTCTATAAAGCGAGTTCTAGGACAGCCCGAGAAACTCTGTCTCAAAAAACAAACAAACAAAACACCTCATGAATCTATACAATTTTGACATTCTTATATAGCCATTAAAATATAACAAAACTTACAGACAATTTTAAAACATTAAGTGATAAGTGGCTTTTTTTCTGACGGGAAGGAAAACCCACAATGTAGTCAAGTGTGTTATTTCCTAACTACCTTTAGCAGACCATGTCCTTTTTTTCTTTTCTATTCTCCATTTCAATTCACTCATTAAAGATATAGAATTGGGGGCTGGAGAAATGGTTCCATGTGTATGAGCTCAAGTATGAGCATCCCCATTACCTATGTAGTGGTTGCAGTGCACACCTGTAATGTCAGCACTTAGCAGACTGAGGGAGTACATGCCAAGAGAGGAGAATCCATGGGTTTTCTGCCAGCCTAGCTACCTAGCTCCAGTTTCAGTGAGAAACCCTCTCTCCAGCAAACAAGGCTGAGAATGATACACGAAAACACCTGACCATCAACTCTGGCCTGTGTGTGCAAGTGCACACACACACACACACACACACACACACACATGATGGTGATCATTAGTCCTATAGAAGGCCCTCTTTTTAGATCTACCAATTAAATAGCTGTGTTAGTCAGGGTTTCTATTCCTGCAGGAAACATCATGACCATGAATCAAGTTAAGAAGGAAAGAACTTATTCAGCTCACACTTCCACATTGCTGTTCATCACCAAAGGAAGTCAAGACTGGAACTCAAGCTGGTCAGGAAGCAGGAGCTGATGCAGAGGCTATGGAGGGATGTTACTTATAGGCTTACTTCCCCTGGCTTGCTCAGCTTGCTTTCTTATAGAACCCAGGACTACCAACCCAGGGATGATATCACTCACAAGGGGCCCTCCTACCCTTGATCACTAATTGAGAAAATGCCTTACAGCTGGGTCTCATGGAGGCATTTCCTCAAGGGAGGCTCCTTTCTCTGGGATAACTCCAGCTTGTGTCAAGTTGACACACAGAACCAGCCAGTACAATGGCCATGTGGCTGTGTTAGCAAGTTGTGTGCCATGTTTCCTGCAAATAGCTGGTTAAAGTTGGGAGCCTATTTGAGTCAGGCTAAATCTGGGGCAGGAACACCTGGTAAATGGATATGTGGGTGCACCAGGAGAGCCATACTAAAGAACCTGACAGTCTTTATAATATTAGCAGAGTTTGATGATCTTTGCCAAGATCTATCATTAGGGGAATGGGGGGCCTAAGAAAAAATGTAATTGTCATTCCACTTGATATGATTTTTGTTCCAATTGCAGCTATAATTCTCTCCTGTCTACAGGATGTTGATTGGAGCATCACAAGAATTTCTCTTCCTAAAAGAAATATCTTTGGCTAGACAGATGGCTCAGTGGTTAAAAGCACCAACTGCTCTTCCAGAGATCCTGAATTCAATTCCCAGCAACCACATGGTGGTCCACAACCATCAGTAATAGGATCTGATGCCTTCTTCTGGTGTGTCTGAAGACAGCTATAGTGTACTCGTATACATAAAATAAATAAATCTTTTTTAAAAAAGAAATGTCTTATAAGAGTTCTTTATTAATTTATTGAGTATTTAAGAAGTGCTGACTGGCTTCTAGATTTTGAGGATGTAGCAAAAAGAGGGGGGAAGGTCTCTTCTTCTTCAACTCTGAACCCCAAGTAAGAAGAGGAGATATTGAGCCCGACAACGTGTTTGTCTGCAAACTCCATATGTAAGACTTCAATTACAGCATGAAGAATGGGGTCTTAGGACAGAAAGAAGACAAATAAATCACCTCGTGATTAAGCCACAAAGTCATAAAAGGATTAGGAGACCTAAATTTGATCCCTAAATTAATTTCTCTAAATATTCATTGGAGCATTTGTCTTTAAGAGTGGTGGCCTCCCCTCCCCCCCCCATCCATGCTGGACTGTCACCTGGCTTGATCTTGTTCGGAGTCTTGTGCAGGCAACCACAACTACTGTGTATCCATTGAAGACAATGTCCTGTCATATCCAGAAGACACAAGAGGCCTGCGCCAACCTGAGGTGCTATTGAAAGCTAAGGACTGTTAGGGGAAGGAAAACAGATTTTGATTAGCAGCATGGTCTCTGGTAGATTAACGATGCGCCAGGCCTCACACCTGTGTAAAGTGGATATGACCCCACAGAGAGTGGGAGCCAAGCACTGAGCGTTGGTTTGGTTTGCTCCAAACACTGCCATTGAGAGACGCTCGCCCAAGAACTACTTGTGAGGTTTCTGCTTGCGACTTGCACGGCCTCACTTCTGGCTGGTTAAAGAGCCTGACGTTTCCTTCAGGACTGGACAGCAGCTGGCAGTTTGTGTGCTCCATCTGCCTGCCAGTCCTTCAGGACTGGACAGCAGCTTCTGATTTGTGTTTGGTGTTTGCTATGTGACTGAACTGCTGCCAAGGAAGACTGAGCTCACCCCGAAGAAACTATTGCTGAGCAGGTCCACTTCCCACGTATCCTAATAACTTTTCTCTTCCACTGCCTCTGCTGGGTGGTGGGCTAGAGCAAAGGTTGAACCCTTTGTAAAAGTAGGCTACAAAAAAAAATAATAATAATAATAATAATGTAAGCCTACACCCATGTATATATGGAAAGAACTGATTGTACTCAATTGGTTCAAGAAAGCAGAGACAGAACAAGAGGTAAGGGACAAGGGAGGAGTTGGAGGAGAAATGAGAGTGAATATAATAGAAATACGTTGTATGTATTTATAAATTTCTCAATAAATAAGTAAAATCTACTAAAATAATAGTGATTTCTCTAAATTTCATTTTCTTATGTACTGAATTCTGATTTTGAGAAGCTAAAATGTACAGAACTAATGTTTGAGTTCAAGTCTAACTTAAGGATATCCTGGGCTATAGGAGTCTTTGTCTAAAAAAATAAAATTTTAATTTTTAAAAAAGAAAGAGGGAAAGAGATGAGGAAGGAGGGAAAGGGAGAATAAAGAAATCTAAGATTTGCATATAAAATAGTCTACGGATCAGGCCCAAAAGGATAGTGTGTTCATTAGGGTTTTTTGTTGCTATGAAAAACAAGCAAACAATGACAATAACAAAAACAAAAACAAAAAACACCTCAGCCAAATAACTCAGAGGAGAAATGGTTTGCTCTGGTTCACTGTTTCTGGTTTTCAGGCCACAGTCATCTGGCTCTTTTGCTTTGGGCCTGTGCTAGCACCATGACTCTTGCAGGAATGGATGGTGGAGGAGGGCTGCTCACCTACTAACGTGCAGGAGGCAGAGAATCCGGTGGCATCTCAACAACCTCTACCCTCTTCTCAAATGTCCTGTCTCCTCCTAAGACAAGCTGGAGCCAAGCTTTCTACACACTCCTGATGGCTCAGCAGTTAAGAGTGTGCCTGCTGCTCATGATAGGTATTTAATCCCCATCCAGGGTTCCTACTTGGCCTTTGACCATCTAGTTCTCAGATTTAAAACACACACACACACAATCTTTATATTTACAATAAGCCTTAAACAGCACAAGAGCTGGGCAGATATCTACCCTCTGTGCTATTACAGTCTACTTCCCTATCGATAACCCTAAGTTATTACTCACTACGTTTCATCTGGCAACTCCAATTGGCCAGCCGACAGGGCCATGTTCTCTTGAACTCACGTAACCTATGGTGGCTTCTTTCTCCTCCATTCACCTTCTTCTCCCTCTACCCCAGGCTCAGGAATTGTAAACGCCACCTATGTCTCTTCTGCCTAGCTATTGGCTGCTGGCATTTTTATTTCCCAATCAGAAATAACTTGGGGGCAGGGTCGTTTGGATCCTAGGTATAAACTCCAGGTCTTGGGAGGCCACACTTAGCATTACACAGCAAGACCAAACCTCAAGAGATAAAGGTCCCCTTTCTTGCTACATGTAACCAAATTTGGAAACATTTGTTTAAATAAACTCTGTATACTCCCCTATCATTTGCATCAAGAATAAAGAACTTAAGATTTATTAACCCAAGGATGGTTTCAAGAACTCTTAGGCACTTAGACCTGGGCCAACGGGTGAAAGCACGCCATTGAGAGAAACAATGGGCGCAGACCATACACACAAGCATACATTTGAAGGAATTACGGTTGTATGGCAGTGTATTGGAGAAAGCTACCATGTCCTTCCCTTTGGGAATATACGAAGAGAACAGGCCCATATTGTGTGGGCCTGTGTACAGGGATCTCTGGCCCAGCCTGGTGTGAGAGTTCCTTCGAAGGGAAGCGACTGCGACAGGGAGGGGAAGTCACTGCAGCTGCTGCTGCTGCAGTTGGCTCCACCTCCTTCTCTGCCTTCCAGGTTGCTTGGTTATTCCCCCACCCTGCACTGAGTCTAGTCAGGCTGGGCCTACTAGAGAGGCCAACTAGCCAGTGAGGAGTGCAGAGAAGCTTCAGTTGGCCTTTCAGGAGAGCAGACCTTCTCCCAAGTGTTACAGCTCTTAGGACAGAAGGCTCGAACGAACACACACCTTTAATCCTTCCAGTTAGAATTTTAGAATTCTTTTTTTTTTTTTTTTCAAGACAGGGCTTCTCTGTGTAGCCCTGGCTGTCCTGGAACTCACTCTGTAGACCAGGCTGGCCTCGAACTCAGAAATCTGCCTCCCAAGTGCTGGGATTTAAGGTATGTACCACCACTGCCAAGCTCAGATAGGAGTCTTATATACAGTTTTAGGGTGGGTGAGGGTCTGACCACAGGTACTTCTCATTGGTTTGGTCTGAGAGCAAACCTTATTTGCATGTGGGAGGGCTTGGTGCTGCTCCTATGTGACTGATGGACACATACCCCTCTGTGGGGGGGAAGGGGCAGGGGGTGTGATTCAACAGGAACCAGGGGCCCAGAAGGCATAGTTAAACACCTTCTGTCCCATGCAGGCAGAAATCACCACCCACCGGGTCACCAGGGTTCCAGACCTTTGTTCAACCTGGGACCAGGCTGTCTGTGCCCAGCCCACTGCCCCACAATATTGTATGATTAAGACACATGGAAACACATTTAGGAAACAGCTCAATGCTTGCTATGCTGCACACTACAAACACTCCATCATGCCCCCTTGAGGAATGAACATTGCTCTTATAGGTTTCTTTCTCAGGACTCCATGTCCGGCACTCTCTGACCACAAAGGCTGAGAGCATGGAGAACGGAGATGTAATAACCTGGTATGGTTGTTGAACCCCAGAAAACAATAGGGACATAAGATGCTTGCTGAGCTTAATTGCTTTTGCTTCGAAGAAAAGCACTGTAATAAAGTTGACCGTCTCTCTCATCCTGGATGTTGATAAAGGAGGGGCAAAATAGGTTAAAAGCAATCTGTGAAAAAATTCGTACATCTCTTGGAATCATTAAGTCGGCTTTCAATGTTACCTGTGATTAAGCTGCTACGAAAATGTGGAGTATAAAAAAGGTATAGCCTTTTTTCTTTTTTTTTTTTTTTTTTTTTTTTTACATAAACACTTGGGCTGTCTGGATTTACCTTCATAGTGTGTCAGTCTCCTTCCCTCGAAGACTCCACACCTCCTCTTTGGGGCCTGAACCTCCCTTGAACTGGATTCCAGCAGCTGACATTTTGGCACTGGAAAACCGATTGGTGTGTTCTTCCCCAGGGAAGGCGCTCCCCCACTCCCTGCTTTACTCTGTCACCTACCGTTCTTTGTGTAGGGTTGAGGCCTCATGGACTTTTCCCCATCCAGTTGGCAGGTTCCTTGGTTTCATCCCTGTCCGGCCCACGTTTGAGTGGTCATGTCAGCGGAGTTTATAGATGTAGCTTGTGGAGTTACTCTCTAATCTTCTGGCTCTTATAGTATCTTTGACCCTTCTTCTGCAATGTTCCTTGAGCTTTAGGTACCAGAGTGTTTTGGGGATATATCTTTTAGGACTTGGGCTCTATGACCGATTTAGGCATTTTGATTGGTTGTAGATTTTTTTTATAGTAGTAGTCTCTGTCTATTGCAAAGTTCCTTTGATGAGTGGTAGAGACTTCACTCATCTGTAAAAGTATAAACACAATTGTTTATAGATTGTGGTACAGCATTCTGCCTTCCCTCTGGAGAGGTGCCCAGGCACCCTGCCAGTACGCCATCTGGGAGAAGGCAGGGCAAAGTCCAGGATGGGGAGTCTACAGCCCATGTCTCCCTTTGAAGAAATGAGAGTGTCTTTACATGCCAGATCAGACAGGGAAGGCAGGATCTGGGATGAATGCTGTGGTTCCCAGTGTCCTCTCAGAGTAAGGGTACCTGGGTACCACAAGTGTACCACCTGGAAAGGAATTCAAGAACAAGACAAACAGGATCAGGTCCAACTGGGAGTGATTGCCAAGTGCAAGGGGAGGGGGGAGCAGGAGAAGAGAGAAAGACCTTCTTCAGGAGTCTTAGAATGGAGGCTTTTTAACCAGGCAAATGCCTTCCCTGTGCCAGTCTCTAATGAAGCAGCTCTCTGGGATGGTCTTAACTTGTTTGTGTTTCTTTATTGGGGGTGGATGTGAATGTATATCCTTTATTTAGGGTGAACCAGGGGTTATGTAATTTCAGGGGAAGGACATGAGAATACCTAGGAAGGGAAGGTCATTGGCTGAAGGCTAAGGATGTCTAGATACCTCAGTGGCATGGAGAAGAACTCCAGGAGCTATGCTTCATGACTAAGTGCCCGAGG
>JADRCD010237185.1:0-10982 GCA_019843815.1 Montemys delectorum | reverse complement strand
CTTTTTTAAGGTTCAATCTATTTAACACTTAGCTCTCCTTGAGCCTGTATCTAACTCCATCACCGTGCCTGGTAGTCCAGAGGGGTTGGCAGGCAGTTTGTATTAGGACTCTTTGGATTTCCACGTACAAGCTAGGGTTAGGCTCCTCTGAGCACTAAGCAAATGATTTGGAAAGGTGTACAATCAAGTGGTCTATGTGGATGTCAAGCACAGAGATGGCACTCCTAACGGGTGGGATATGTGGTATGAAGGGGCACTACACCTAACAGGTGAGATATGTGGTATGAAGGGGCACTACCTGGTGCAGGAGGAAGATACTTAGGTAGCTCTGAGACAGTGATCACAAAGGTGATGTTGAAAGAACAACTCAGTTCTGCTGTGCAGCTGAGTGAGGAACACAGGGAAGGAAGTTCTAGGCTAAAAAAGAGCAATGGTCAAGGCCCTTAGTTGGAGGAAGAGTGGTTCTATTTAGGAGCTTGAGGTATCAATATTTTGCAGTGTGAGCTAGAGACATGAAGCAGAACAGGCAACCAGATATGGAAAAATGTTCTTTGTCATCTGAGGACAAGCTTTGTCCAGACACCACCCCCATCTTCATGTCCTACTATGTATAATGCATAGTAAGAATTCAAATAGAAGTGGAAAGTGAGCAAATGATAAACTTCCATGCTGGGTGTTTTGTCTGGGTTTCTAATGTCTTCCTAAACACCTCTAATCCATTTTTGTGATAAAGAACAGTTGACTTGCTCTAGGGCAAGGTGGTAGAGAGCTATTGAATTGAAATGTTATCAGGTATTTGCTCTAAGGCCTGCAATTGGTGCAGTAGGATCCACATACACCAACAGAAATGTTGCAGTGGGACAACTTAGGAATCAGGGGTTATCCAAAACTCTTAAGACATGATTCTCGCACTGAAACTGGTCATGAAGACATAATGAAGAGGTTTTGGGGAAAAAAATGCAGGCCTTCAAACCCAAATAATAGTACTAGACAGATGACCCAGCCGTTTTCACTCCTGGGAATAAATCAGGAGAAACATATACATGTCCACTCAAAACCGTAATGGGGCTGGAGAGATGGCACAGAGATAAGATCACTAGTGCCAGGATTCAATTCCTAGCCCCCACATGGTGTCTCACAACTATCTGTAACTCCAGTTCTAGGGGATCCACCATTGTGTTCTGACCTCCTCAATAACTGTATACATGTGGTACACAAACATGCACACAAACAAATACATGTAAAGTAAACAAATAAATTACAAATACCTGAACAATTTAAGGGAGGATGGATCTGTTAGTACCCAGTTCAGGGCACATAGCATATCATGGCGGGAAAGTATGGGAGGAGCAGTGCATTTGACTGTGGTAGAAGGAATGTATAGGAACTGAGTGTTACATGGAATGAGCCATGAAGCAGGGCCAGGGTTTAATACTCACAGCCCAACTCTATTCACTGCTGTCAGCCAGTTAGTTCCTTTATCCAAAAGTTTCACAGTCTTCCAAAGGAATGCCATCAGCCGGGGATCAAGTGTTCAAACACATGAGTCAGTGAGGATGGTTCACATTGAAACCAGGACAAGTAAAGTAACCAGAAAGTGTAGATGATTTGAATGCTTAAGTGGCATGTGGATAAATAAAGTATGATATAGCTATGCTATAGAATATCATTCAGTCATAGAACGAATTCCACACTAACACATTGTATAGCATGGATGGAGTGCGAAAAGGCCAAGCTGGGTTAACAGACTAAACAGGAAACACCACATGTCAGATAATGTTCTTCACAGGATGCATGTAGAATAATAATAATAATAATAATAATAATAATAATAATAATAATAATATCCACAGAGGCAGGTTAGCTAGGGCTTAGGAGGCGAGGAAATAGGATAAATACTAATGGGCATAGGAACTTTGCATAGAATATTAAAATGGTCTAATGTTACATGGTTGCAGAACTCTGTGAGCTAACTAAAATCCTTTGAATTGTGCATTCTGAAGCAATGAATTTTATGGTATATGAATTACATTCTCAAAAGTGATATAAAAGTTGATACTTTAGAGTTTCATCAACAAAGCTTTGGATTTTAGCATTTCTGACTGTAGTACCATATGAAATGGATCACAGGCCTTTCCAATAGACTGTGAACTTTAGTTCCCACATCTGTAGAGGATACAGAATACAGCCCCTGGATTGCTATGAATGCACCACACTCATGTGAAGTGTTAACTCATGTTTGCTGCAAGCTTTTAACACTTTAAAAAAAAGACATAGAGCAGTAAGCCTGACATAATACCTTAAGTAGAAACAGTGATTCCTGAAACAGCAAATGACACCAAATATACAATGAATCACATTGGCACACAGGCAGGAGAGCTGCAGCCATTAGCCCTTTTTGCATTAAACAAGGCAAAAGCAGCAACCCTTGAAGGAGGCGCCCCCCCCCCCCCCCAGCCCCAGCAATGGTGAAGGCTGTAAAGAGGCAGCTTAGCTTTCAACAGCCCTATTCTGAAAAAATAATACATAGCTAAATTACCAAAGAGCCTGCATTTGGGATGGAAATGGCCCAGTGGAGAAAATGATTATTGTGTAAACATGAGGATGAGTTTGGATCCTCATTGCTCACCTAAATGTTGGGTGGGCATGGTAGCCTCCTGTAATCCCAGTACTCAGGAGGCAGAGAAAGAGGACCCCAAAAGCAAATTAGTGAATTGGTGAGTTCTGGGTTCAAGTGAGAAGTCCTGCCTTAGTAGTACACAGTGGAGAGGAACTGAAGAAGACACCAGACATTAACTTCTGGCCTCCACATACAGGTTTACACACACACACACACACACACACACACACACACACACACACACACACTTTTTTTTTAAGAGCCTGCATCTGTCAACCTCATTGGGGCTGAATGAGTACATAACTTACACAACCTGTCCACGACTTCCCTATCTTTTCTGTCCACGCTCTGGAATAAAGGCTCTGCTGGAGCAGTGTGTCCTTCTTGTGAGCCATCTGGACAGGGAGCTGAGCTAAACTGAACTCAGAACAGTCAGGTTTACACAGGCAGGCAGGAATCTGCCTGGAACAATTAATAATACCATTATCACAGAAAAGATGAGGAGGTCTGAATAGGCTCCATTAATCCACTGTATAGCTTGTATGCCATCTCTACCTGTCTAGGCGCTGCTGAGACTGGGCTGGTTTTCATAGAAGAAAAGGCCCATTAGAGATGTTTCAAGCATCTGAAGGGGGGTCCTGGGGAGCAGGATTCACATAGTATGGTGAGTGGCAGAAGTTGGAACAAAGAGGGGAGTGACAGAAGGAGACTGGAAATTGAGCACAGATATGTTCAAAGGCTAGAGTCCTTTGGAGGCACAACCTGAGAGATGAGAGTTCTGCCGTACTATTGTGGATACTGGCTGCTTGACGGCTTGGGTAAGGTCAGAGCCATCCCAGGCTTTGAGAACTCCTTGTCATGCTGAGACTGTGTCTTTTCAGAAATTGAGTCTTGGTTCCTGCCATTTGGAATCAGTGTTCTTTCTATCCCCCCTCACTTACTGACGGTTAAGGAATGGCAGAAGTGACAGTAACACTGTTTAGTGTCCTGGACTCCTCTATACAAAGCTCCGGGTGGGCTACATTGAATACAGTCACAGTTTGAACAGCCTAGATTCAAAGAAATCAAAGTCAGATTCAAAAATGATCTGAAATCTTAACACATTTGGATTGCCAATGCAGAAAATTCCTCAGCATAAAATCCCATTTCACACTCAAAATTATTTTCAATTATAATTTATGATTATGGCCAAGATCCATGAATCATAATAGATGCTACATTGCCAAGCATGTGTCAGCATCACCACTTCCCACTTGCTACCAGTTCATGGAATTCACAGTCAGGGTTCTCTTGGCCTTCATCCAGAGTCTCACTTTTGAAATGAGGTCTTCTTTGATGGAAGGTTTTAAAAGTAAGTGTGTGTGTGTGTGTGTGTGTGTGTGTGTGTGTGTGTGTGCGCGCATGCGTTATTCTGAGAAAGCTACATTTTTACTTGGGGCTAAAGAGTTAATCACTTGGTACTCTGGAACAATTTTCCATTTAAGCCCAGCAATAAAGAGCAACTCTGGACAACACACCAATATTACATATCTCCTGGAACCTGAGATGGAGTGGCTTAGATCAGGACTCTGGCATTAGGGACATCTGACAGCTGTTGTAACCTACAGGGGACCCTACCTATGTTCCTAAGCTGGAAGTAACTTGTAAAATTTAAGAAGGGGTTGGGAGCTAAATGAAGAATCTGTGTAGTAGCAAACACATCTAACTCCTTTAGATAAAATCCTTATGGGATCTCTTCTTTGTCTCATTGCTATTTAGCAAGCTAGCTACTTCCTCTCACAAACCATGAGAATCACTTGAACAACAAAAACTGTGAACCAAGTTCTTAAGCTAAATAGTCAGGAGACATAGAAGCAAGAAGGACATTGTTCACAGGCTGTAGGAACAATGGCCGGGCAGTCAGGAGTGGAGATGAAAAAATCATGACAGTCACATGCCATGATATAAACACACGTTCTTCTAGCCAGGGTAACAGTTTCGAGGAGAAAGCCTTGAGGACGAAATGCACCTGGGTAGAATGATGAGATGCTACCCATAAAGGATACCCATAACGGTTTAGTAGAGGCAGAGACCTGAGGGCAAGCACATTCCTTGGTTGAGCAAGTTTAAAAGAAAACATGGTGCTGGAAGTCAAGCCCTGTGATGGGCTGGTTCTAAGCTCATGGCTAAATATGCTCACAGTTCTAGCATATGCCCAGAGGAGAGAACTTTGATATCTGCTATAGTATGCATCTAGTGAAAAATACTTGGCTAAGAGATAAAAGCCAGTCATATAAGAAGAAACATCCTAAAATTCCACTTACATGCTCTCTAGAAGAGTCAAAACATGTAGAGTCAAAGCAGAAGGGTACCCTAGAAGTAGGAGAGGGAAAATGTGGAGTGGAGTCACAACTTGGCACTCTTCTCCAACATGTAAGTTGAGGAACTGCAGGCTGCTCTGTACTGCCATAGACCATGGGAATTGATGGATATAATCCTTGTAAATGGTGTAGCAGACCAAAGAAGCTTGTCACCACGTGGAGCAGGAGACCTTGAACTCGTGCAGTTTCTCTCTCCTCTTCTAGTTCCTCTTCAATGCCCGTAATTTTATGCTCTGAGCTTAGTGGGGGGAAAGAATGGAGGCAGCCACACTTCCCTTTGATGACCTTCTCCATCCTTCTCTTAATTAACAAGACCCCACACAAGCCAACAGCTATCAGCTTCAAACACTTCTGCAGAGGGGGACCTTGGATTACTGTGGAGTACGGTGTCTAGAATGAACACAACTTTGAACAACCTAAATCAGACAGCCATCGATCCAGTGCTTACACACGTAATCTAGTGTCCTGAAAACACATGATGAGAGTCATCCTGAGCAGGACACACAGCCACTCTAGGCATCAGTGAACAGATGAGATAGCAGTTCATCTCCAACCTTCAGGACAGACATGGGTAACCAATCAGCCTTTCTCTCCTTCCAACGCACCATATATTCACAGGTGAGCAAAGTAGGAGTGATGACCCATCCATCTGATGACATTCTGTAGAAAAGATTTCTGTTTGGCAACTGAGCACTGAAATTTATAAATCTGATTTTCTTCTTGAAAAGTCTCTCTTCAAGTTCCTTTCCTTTACTCTGGTTCCTTGCTCACTAAATGCAGGAAGAAATGCTACTGATGACCTCATCCAACAGTTTCAGCCCTTCCTTGAGAATGTCACAATGTTTATTCAGACATTGCTATAGGAAAGACTCAGGTGCACTGAGACGGGGGTGAGGCATAACTTTCATGAACTCTCAGGTAGGAGAAGCTCCTGGCAAATGTGAAAAATATCACCCGATATTATGCCTCCATGTGATTGTCCCTAGAAATAGTTCTATTCAGTTGTGATGATGTTTTCATGTAAATGAAAAATATGGAAAAAAAAATTTGAAGCAAACAGAAAAGTCCACAGTAAATTCAAATGGTAGGGATGTCTTTGAACTGCTTTCCTCTCCAGAGTCATTAATGCTAATTACTAACAACCACCCTGGTGACAAGTGTTGGCAGTTACTAGATGCTAATTGGCTTCAATTTACCACTCTGAGTCTGTGGTCATAGTTGTGCATTTGCTTGGGGAGGGAGGTATATCTGTCCTCCCTAGGCCACCCTTACAAGGCACACACCTGCTGGAAGTGTTCAGCTTAACCTGGGGTGAGGTAAAGATGCAGATTTCAAACTGCCTGTGGCACCATAGTCACCCAGGTGGCTCACAAAGGTGCAGACTGCACTCACACCTGACACTAGCTATTGACTTATAGGTCTAAGTGTATGTCCTTGAGTGGTGTTCATTCTGCTAGCCTAGGGCTACCTGGTGGGAACCAATGTCCCCATTAGGAATGAGCAGAGGCAAGGTGCCTCTCATCACTTCCGAGGCCTCACCTGCACTATAAAGCAGTGCCGTATAGGTACACACACAACACTTTGACAAGTGGACAGAATGTCATGCTGGACAGAATGGCATCTAGTCAAAGACCAATTTTAAAAATAATTCATGTTTTCCCCAAACCAAACTATGCTGTAATCTCTTTCCTGATTAGTCGGAAATGAATCACAGAAAGATAAGAGGTCAATAATGTATATTTACCCGGGCTTAACCTAGCTAAGAGTAGACCTCTTAATAATTAGAACAAAGCCCCAGGCTACATTGGATCTCATCTGTGACCTTGAAGTTAATCCACATTTGAGACCTAAAGGCCTAGACTGCTTGAATACAGTAATGAAATTAACAAGCCTGGAGCGTACCTGATAGATAAGCCTACACATAGACTTCATTCTTCTAGTTAACAAACTCTAGCCAGTCAGTGTGTCCACAGAGACAAGGATGGACAATAACAATACCTTCCTCAATTATGCACAACGTGTTCTAAAGACATTGGTCCTAATATCTGCAGCTACCTTGTACAAGGGTGATGGGGATATCTGGAATGGGCATAGAGCACATTCCAGGTTCCAAGACTACTTCTTCTTCAGAGAATTGTGCACATCTTTAATTACTTACCACAGCTCTATCAGGGACTTCACAAATGAGGAAGATGGGTTAAGGAATTTGGGCAATGTCATTTTCCATTAAAATGTGGAAGTAAAAAAAAATTAATTTAGACTGCCCAGCTCTGGAAGACGTACAAATGATTACACAAGATTCTACTGATTCAGCTGACCAGTGTCATGTTATACGTGCTGAGCCTTAAAAGGCATTCTCTGGTTGCTCCTTGACTTGGGAGGACAGATCCATGGTAGAGGTTACCATGACAGTGCTAAGATGTCAAGCAATCTTCTACACACTCATACACAGTGGCCCTAGAGCTATTAAATGACTAATGAGAACAAGCTGGGGGAGCCAAAGTTTGTTCTCATTTGGACGGACATTTGCACATGTGGCAGCTGTACTCAGGTACATTCACACAGAGCTTTGCGGCTGCTCATTCTCCATATTGTAACGCCATACACATAAGCTGTACCTGTGCACTGACTGGTATCCGGATGTGACGGGATCTGAAAGTTTTGGGAGTGATGTACCCAGTTATTGGATCTTTTTAAAACTTGAAAATAAAGGAGATGCCCAACAAGCTCAGGAGGTATTTTCCTAATCATGTTAGAGGTTTTCTCCATGTTATCCAAGTTGCCAGTGTAGAGTGCATGGTATGGCTCAGCTTTGCATCATAAATCCCAGACTGCTTGTGACTGTTATCAGAGCTCCCAAACATTCAAAGGACTTAGGTGACCTAAGCATTGCCACAGCTGCCATTAATTCCATAAAGACAGGATGAATCAAGTTTAGAGAACGAAAAACTGCACAGCACGGACATGCACTAGCACCTATGGCGAGGACAGAATGTGCTCTGCTGGAAACAGACTAGTGGAAGGAGAACATTTATAGAGAGGAGAATACACACACACACACACACACACACACACACACACACACACACACACTCATCCATGCATGCATACCCAATTTAAAAGTAATAAAAGTCTTTTTTAAAAGGAGCAGGCCTTGGTACTGGGGTGCTTGGTACTTGATGTTTCCTTCACGGTTAAAGTACTGCACAAGGATGGTGAACCAAGTTCAGATTTCTAGTACCCACAGAAAAGTTAGGGATGGTGGTGTGCAAGTGGAACCTTTTCCAGGGTAATAATTTATGTAAAAACATTAATTTTTAAAAATCTCTAATATAGCAAATGCTTTTGAAATCAACATTTTCCCCCCTTTGAGGCCCAAGGGTCTCACTGTGTAAAATTTCAGGCTGGCTTCAAAAATCACTGGGCAGCCCAGTGCGTACTTGAATTTGCTAGGTAGCCCAGCCTGGCCTCCAACTCATGGTGAACCTTTTGCACTGAGATTACAGGTCTCAAGTACAAAGTTTTGACAACATTTTCAAATGGATGAAGAAAAAAAATCAGAGATATTTTCAGTGGACAAAATGATGATCTTCAAAGGATGATGACTTAGCAGTAGACAGAAGCTTACCCAGCCACTGGCCATTACAGCAATCAATAATGCTAAATGAAAATGAAAAATGAGGAGCCAGAGCTACACACAGGAGCAAAACAAATGCCTTTAAAAATATGCAGAAGGAAAACGAGAAATAAGCACTGATCCCTATGAGGTGGATGTGGAGCAAGCACATTCTGTCTCTTCTTGACTTTAGTTTTAATACTCTATGCATACTGTCTTCTTAATAAAGAGGAAAAACACTCAATGCTATTTTTTATGATGTCTTTTATACACTATACCTGGTATGGTGTGCCATCTTCACTAATGCTTTTTTAAAAGGAAGAACCTAATGCCAGGGGATCCCTCATTTGTTTGGGAAACACAGGAGGTCACATGGCTTTTGGGATGTTTTCCAGTGTGACCATTGAACAAAGCCATGAGAGAGCTAGATAGAGGAATTTCAGCACAGGCCTGCTTACAGGGGGAAAAATCTTGTGCTGGCTAGGAGAAAAGATTTATAACAAATGCAGCCAGATAATGAGATTAATGAAAGAGGAAACCACTTTGCATGGTGGTCAATCTTCAATAATTTAAGGGTGATCACAACTAATTTCAGGGTAAGAAGAAAATCTAGCCATGTCTAATTTTGGCTTGAGATGCCTCTGTGCACTATATAGGCTGAACTTGGTGAAACTGGTGCAGTACTGGACGCAGAACAACTCACTCTGGTTCTCTGTCTGGGTTCTTGAACCTTATCAATGACATGAACCTTACCAGGACGATAGAATAGCTGCAGGAATATCCCCAACTTCCACATACACTAGGCAGTGCTGGTTAGGTAAGCGATACACAAAGAAGGGAGAGGCAGTTCTCCTAAACAAACAACAGGATGATCAACCACAAATTTGGTGCACTGGAAGAAGAGAAAAGCAGATCTCCCTGAGGGACTGTCTAGATTAGGTTGGCCTCTGTGGGTCAGTGCCTTGACTGCATCAATAGATATAGGAAGGCACAGGCTGAGAGTGAGCATCACCATTCCCTCTACAACAGCAGAGGAAGGCAGCTGAGCACTAAGAACACATGCATTTGTTTTACTGCTCTCAAGGGTGGGTGTGATAGGACCAGCTGTTTTAAGTTTCTGCTATTATGACTTCCTTGCCATGATGGATCTGTTACCCAGAATTGTCAGTTATAAGAAAATATTTCTCTCCTTACTTTCAAGGTATTTTATCACCACTGAATTGAAAGTAGAACAAACAGAAATAAAACAAACACACCTGTAAGAAGAAACTAAGTATAGTCTCCCTGTAATAATGACTAGCAGAAGACTGGAGCTAGAAGGGCAGCAAATAAATTTTCTTTCTTTTTTTTTTTTTTAAAGATTTATTTATTATTATAAATGAGTATACTGTAGCTGTCTTTGGACCACCAGAAGAGGGCTAGGATTTCATTATGGGTGGTTGTAAGCCACCACGTGGTTGCTGGGATTTGAACTCACAACCTTTGGAAGGGCAGTCAGTACTCTTGCCTTCTGAGCCATCTCACCAGCCTCCAAACAAATTTTCTTAACTGGGAACATTCGCAACAGATGTGAACACATTGGGTGACTCAGGAGCTGGAACTCTGGGAGAGCAATGGCAGTGACAAATGAAAATCTAGAGACTTAAAAGCTAATAATAAAACTTGTTTCATTCTCAGTGACAGCTGGAGCAGCGACCATCTCTGCTCCCTCCCTGCTAGTGGAGGGCCTGCCTCCAGAGTGGGTTTCAGCCCAGAGACTGCAGGGGAGTTGCAGGGTTGCAAGGACAGGACAAGCTCTAGTCAGAGACACCAAGAATATCTAACACCAGGGATCAAGAGATGGTGGCGGAAGGCAAATGCAAGAATCCTACCAACAGAAACCAAGATTGCTTGGCTTCATCAGAGCCTAGTACTCCCACCGCAGCAAGCCCTGGATATCCCAAAACACCAGAAAAGCAAGATTTGGATCTAAAAACATATCTCACAATGCTGATAGAGGACCTTAAGAAGGACATGAATAACTCATTTAAAGAAATACAGGAGAACACAGAGAAAGAGGTACAAGCCCTTAAAGAGGAAAAAAAAAATCCCATAAAGAATTACAGGAGATCACAAGTAAACAAGTAGAAGCCCTTAAAGAGCAAACCCAAAAATCCCTTAAGGAATTGCAGGAAAACACAAACAGGTGAAGGAACTGAGTAAAACCATTCAGGACCTAAAAATGGAAGTAGAAAGAATAAAGAAATCATAAAAAGAGACAACCCTGGAGTTAGAAATTTTAGGAAAAAAGTCAGGAAACATAGATGCAAGCATCACCAACAGAATACAAGAGATAGAAGAGAGAATCTCAGGGGCAGAAGATAACATGGACAACATTGACAGAACA
>JADRCD010237184.1:39881-54776 GCA_019843815.1 Montemys delectorum | reverse complement strand
AGGTGTAGCCCTGTTTGATTATGTGTGGCCTTGTTGGAGTAGGTGTATCACTGCGGGTGTGGGCTTTAAGACCCTCATCCTAGCTGCCTGGAAGTCAGTATTCTGGTAGCAGCCTTCAGATGAAGATGTAGAACTCTCAGCTCCTGCTGTATCATGCCTACCTGGATGCTGCCATGTTCCTGCCTTGATAATAATAGACTGAACCTCTGAACCTGTAAGCCAGCCCCAATTAAATGTTGTCCTTATAAGAGTAGCCTTGGTCATGGTGTCTGTTTACAGCAGTAAAACCCTAACTAAGACATCCTTCCTCTCTGTCCTTCTATGAAGTCATGTGGTGATCTGTTTTGCAGACATTTACTTTGCCATGACCACTGTTCTCATGCTATGAGTACCATGTTTAGCCTTATGTCTCAGGTTCCCATGCAACTTTTCTCTTGGTGTCAAGCTTGGGACTAATCCACAGCCTTGCCTGGGTGGCCTTTTGTAATGATGGAGTTGGTGGAGTAGGGTGTGGGGGATAGCATGGCTACTCCAGTGCCTCCATGCCTTCTGCCTCTCCCAGTGCAGGTCCTTGGCATGCTCACTGTGACCTGTCTCCTAGTCTTGCCTGAGTGTTTCTTTATGGTTGTCTCAGTTCCCTATGGCTGCTGTTTCCTTCACAGCATCTCCTTGGCATGAACTCTGTGATGCCCTAAACAGATTTACCATTAGCAAGCTGGACACATCTTTACCCTGGTCACCAACTTATTGCACTGAAACTAGTTACTTTTCTTTGAGCTCTGAGTAACAGACACATTATGAGGTGATTTTCTCAAAGCAATGCTATATTTTTCACAAACTTTCTCTAGTGAAGTGATCTGTTGTTCTTTAGAACTGGAGCCCATTGATGATGAGACTTCTATGGAATCTGGGACAAGACATACATGTAAGAGCTCTGTCTGTCCATCTCCACACTCTGAGCTTCACGTCCTACTGGGTGGATGGTGATCTCAGACAGAGAGCAAAGGTGGCCACCTCAGTCTGGTTTATATATCTTCCACGTTCTTGATAAAAGATAAAATGGAGCCACCTATTTTATAATCTCTCTCTCTCCTCTCTCTCTCTCTCTCTCTCTCTCTCTCTCTCTCTCTCTCTCTCTCTCTCTCTCTTTTGAGGTGAGGTTACATGTAGCCTAAACATGTGTCAAACTGGATATATAGTCAAAAATGATCTTGACCTTAAGATGCTCCTGTCTCCTCAGTGCTGGGATTACAGACTGTCCTACAACACCCAGGGTTTTCAGTGCAGGAGAAGGAACCAAGGGCTTTCATGCTAGACAAGCACTTGTATCAGCTAAGCTATAATCCCAGCCTTCTACTCAGGGTTTCTGGAAAGCTGCATCAAATGTATGATATGGTCAGTCACAGCATCATGGTGAATGCTCTGGGAACAGACAGGGGTTTGCCTGGGGACTGAAGCTCAGTCAGAACCCAATGGCTCTCCAGAGATCACTGTGTTGCTATCTCTTTGCCTGAGCTTCCTCCTCAAAGTTTCTTTCCAGTGAGCTTTCCAGGACTAGAAGGCCCAGGCTTCCTCCTGTCTACATCCTAGGATGGGTTTAGCTCCTGCCTTGACCCTACTACAGGCGTCACAGTCCTACCATTGGTCTCTCACCATCCTAGTCATGAGTGCCAGCCATTGGAGCTGTCTGCCATTTTGAACATTCATCAATGAGGCAGAGCTGGAGTGAAATGGGTAATGAGGGTTATGAGAGATGTGATGCCTGCCTCACTGGACATAAACACAACCACAGTCCCATTGCCAAAGTATCCCTCTATTAGAAAAAACGAAGCCTGAAGAAATCCAGTAGGAAAAGTAAGCGGTCTTCCTTGCCACTCTCATTGTTCCTACTAGTTGGAGGAGCACAGGTTAGACCCTTTAGCAGGTGCCATCATAGTTGGTCAATTTATCCTCTCCAGTCCTGACTCAATCCTCAGGTCAGTCAAGTGGGGTCTGCAAGGGACAGAGTGGGGACGGAGAGGCAAGAGACTCGAAGAATAGAGACAAGACAGTCTGTCTGGTCAAGTCTCGTTTATTGAAAGGCAACTACGGGTATATAAGCACAAGCTGGAGAGTGCAGCTAGAGACGCTTCACCACAAGTCCAGGGTGTGTGAGGGAAAATCGAGATGTTATCAGAGTGTGTTCAGCTGTGGTGGGCCTCTTGCAAGAACATCATGCTAGGAAAACAAGTCTCTCATCAGGGTGGGAGAGGACCACCTGTAAGTAAATAGCCCGAGATGGCTGCAGAGATGATGGCCGCTTTCTGTTAGGAGCCGGCTCCCAACACAGTCCAGTATCTATTGGGGAATTAACATTAAGGCATGATTAGAAAGGGTCCAGATTAGGACCAAGCTGATGATGTAATCTGTCAATCCCTAGCTGCAGAGCTCCTCTGAAGGGCACAGTCCTGCTGAGATGGATGAGAGGTGAGGCTGGGTCTCTGGGGGGACAGACACTACACTAAAAGGGACAGTGGCTGAGGGACTCTACTGATATGCCAGAATAAAGAGCTCGGTCTGTGATGGTGTTTTGTTACTCTATAGGCCTCTCTTGGTATCCCATTCATCTGTTGCATCCCAGTAGCTTAGTGTTCTTCATGAATCCTCACTTTCTCCTAAGCCCTTCCTTGATACAGCTGTGGTTATTAATTAATATCAGCCATCACTGCCTTTTACTTCTTACAATCATACCCCTCCATGGATGTCCCCTGAGGGCAAAGCCTATGCTGGAGCCATGATGGTCCAGAATGGCCCAGGGTATTTGATGACAAATGTTCTATACTCCAAGTTTTCAGATTTGGTCATGGGGGCCACATGATAAGCATTTGGAATGTGGCTGATGCAATTAGGAACTGACCTTCAACTATTACTTCATCCATTTTAAACTCATAGCACTGTATGTAGCTAGTGACTCCCACTCTGAGCATCATGGGTTTGGAGGACGAAGATGGGAATTTATATTCCATCAAGTCACAGGAAAATGTGTTGACTCATCCCTTTGGTGTAAGTTCCCTGGATGAATCTCTTTATCAGCAGTGGGGTCTCAGTCCAGTATTTGTAAGTAAAACAGTCCTTATTTCATGTTAAGCTTACTGTCTTATCTGGCCAGTACCCAATCTTCTGTGTAAAGAATCATGTAGCAGCAGAGGAGACACTCCTCAATTCCATCTCAAGGGTGTCAGGAATGTCTTCCTGGGAGACTGAGTAGTCATTGTGCTTCTTGAGGAGTTAGAAAGTCGTAGGATGGAGGAGAAAGAGGACGGGTCCAGACATCAGCTATATAGAAGTTCAAAGCATCCACATGGACACAGAGCTTCAAATACAGACTGTGTCGGTGCAAGGTGCTTAGATGGGAGCCTGGGACAAGCTGTGTATCTTTGTGGCTCTTAAGAGAGTTTCACACTTTAGATGACTTTTGTCAAGGTGAGACGGAGTCATGAGAGAAGTTCATGAAGACCTTTCAGAAGTGTACAAAAGTCTTCTTTTGCTTTTGTTTCCTCATACTTAATTGTTTTGACTTCCATCTGGAGAATGGACTGTTGTATCTGGCTAGTGTAGGATCATCTAGAGAGACTGGGCTGAAGATCTTGCTGAATGGAACCTACCCACCTCCTAACACAAGCAACAGAACAGAGCATCCACTGACATGCAGAAGACACATCTGTGTCCTTGTGAGTGGACTTCTGTCCTCCCCTCCTGTTCTCCATTTTCTGAATACTAATATCATTAGAAAGAAGTATCAGTAAGAAACCCAGAAAAACTCAGAGAAATGCAGAAAGAGAGAGAGAGAGAGAGAGAGAGAGAGAGAGAGAGAGAGAGAGAGAGAGAGAGAGAATTTGGTGGAAGGTGAATTGGGTGTGGAAATGGATGCTTCTGTAAGCACCAAGCGAGGCTCATAACAAGCTGGAGACAGCTTCCCTGGAAGAAATGCTCATACAGTGAGCCAGTGCTGCTCATCTGCATTTTGATGTCCTATGAAAGGAAGGCTCAGAGCATTGGGAACATCCTGTGTTTAAGGGGAAGACTGCAGGGAGACACTGCTGTGGAAGGAAGGGGGGCTGAGTGGGGAGGAGTAGCACAGGTGGTGTCAGCAGCCAGAGAAGCTCCAGTGAGAGCACAGGCTGAGGAGTTAGCATGCAACCTGAGAACACAAAGTGAGGACACAGCAGAAGGAAAGGAGCCATGCTCCTGAGTCCTCAGCGCTTGGGAGCACGGCCAGCCTCTCCTGAGAGGGGCGCAGGGTTACATACAAGTGAAGATGCCACTAAACACTTCATAACTGATGCGTAGAGAGAACACCCCTGACCGAGAGATGTCTGTGAGAACTTAGGAAATCAGGTCAGTGGGTGCTGCCCTTAAGGCTATTAATATGAAGTTATTCCATGAAAATTGTCAGAAAGCAATAAAGTTTCATGTCCCTGGTACTTACACAGTGCAGGTATACACACAGACACACAGACATACACACATACATAAACACACAACCATATCACACACACTCACACACCACACACATATATACACCACACACATATACATATGCACCCATGTGTACACACACACACACACACACACACACACTTCCTTTTAAGATATAGGAAAAAAGCAAACCAACAAACCAACAAACCAAAACCTAGTCAATGTTGCAGCTTTGGGTCTCTGTCTTAGAGTTTCTATTCCTGCACAAACATCATGACCAAGAAGCAAGTTGGGGAGGAAAAGGTTTATTGAGCTTACTTCCACATTGCTGTTGATCACCAGAGGAAGTCAGGACTGGAACTCAAGCAGGTCAGGAAGAAGGAGCTGATGCAGAGGCCATGGAGGGATGTTCCTTCCTGGCTTGCTTCCCCTGGCTTGTTCAGCCTGCTCTCTTATAGAAACCGAGACTTCCGGCCCAGGGATGGCACCACCCACAAGGAGCCTACCCCCCTTGATCACTAATTGAGAAAATGCCCCTCAGCTGGGTCTCATGGAGGCACTTCCCCAGCTGAAGCTCCCTTCTCTGTGATAACTCCAGCCTGTGTCAAGTTGACACACAAAACCAGCCAACACAGTCTCCCAGCAGCATCAGGTGACCATCCCTGCTGTGGACAGTGAGCAGCAAGACCTTGGGGCTGGAGGATGTGTGCACACACACAGATGTTGTACAGAGTCCGAGATTCACATTTGCAAGCTAATTCCAAAGTAAGAAGTGCTTGCCACCTGCTCAGTTTTCTTCTGAGAAGAACAGGAATAGGGTCATTTCTCAGAAGCAGTGGTGATGTAGTTATCAAGTTATAAAATTCCTGTTTATTCACTGGAGAAGTTCTGAAACTTTTAGGGTGTATTCTGGGACAGCGACCTAACATACTGGTATCCACGTGCTTCTATATGGTAGTCACGCACTTGGATTTCCACCCAGCTTCTGCAATTATGTCTCCAGGGAGCCCCTTCCTCAATGGCATAGGTAATCAATGTGCTTATCCAAAAGGCTTAAAGGCAATAGACAAACCCAGTGTCATCAATAAAATCCCCTTTGGAAAAAAAAGGCATGTTTCAGGCCTAAAAAGATGGCTCAGCAGTTAAGAGCACTGGCTGCTCTTCCAGAGGTCCTGAGTTCAATCCCCAGTAACCACAATGATGGTACCTCACAACTGTCTGAAATGGGATCTGATTTCATCTTGTGATGTTCATGAAGACACACACACACACACACACACACACACACACACAATAAATAAAATAAATCTTTTTTTTAAAAGGTGGGCATTGCTCCCTTGAGCCCTCAGTTAAAACAGTAAACAAAAGTCACCAGCACATGGTTTTCTTTGCATCTTTTTGTTAAATGAAGGCATGGGAAGCTTGAGAGTACATTCATACAATCGGTAAATTATCCATGGGTCAGGCTTAACATTGATGAATGAATTATGTTTTGAAAGGGAAGTATATTATTAAGTCACTCATTTATTGATCCCTCTTCTCTGTGTCATGGAACTCGGAATGCCCAAGTGTCACATGCACACGTACGTGTTGTATTGCCTGCCAAGAACCAGAGTATAAAACATGACTCACATATGTGCCTGTAAGTCATTGTAACAATGACTTTATCCTGGGGGGCTGACAGACATCTCACACAGGGCTTACCGCAGGGTCAGCCGTGAACAGGGCACTTATACTGGTTGCATCTTTTTAAAGATGGGGATGCTGGGAATGAAAGCTAAGGAAGTGCTCTGCCACTGAGCTGATTTGCCTGCCCACTGGCTGCACTTCTGACCCTTCTATCTGAGAAAGGAGAGACCAAAGGCAGACTCTGGCATTCTGCATGTTGACCACTGCGGTCCCTTGCCTTTCTTTGTCCCCCAGTGATTTTATTTTATTTCCATGTGTTGCACACAGAAACCAGGAGAGGGTATTGGGTCCCAGGAGCTGGAGTTATAGGTGGTTTGAACTCCCTACTGTGAATGCTGGAAACTAACGTCGGGTCCTCTGAAAGACCATCAAGTTCTCCTAATTTTGGACTCCTTTAGCCCTGTGGAGTTTTTCTTAGTTCTCCAGCTGTGGCTGTTCAGTTTTTACCAATTGAGACCAGCCCAGCCTCACTTTATGGAAATTTACAAACCTAGAATAAATTGCAAGGAATTACACAATGAGCCCACGGCACCCACCGCCAGCTGGGTAGTGAGCAAGACAGGCAGGCTTGGCATGACTGGACAGGCAGGCCATTCCCACGATTATCTCATTTCCTCCCCGTGGAAACGTTCTTCTGTGCTTCCTTAGATCTGGTGGGAGACCTATGTTATACTGAGCATGCTGGTAAGCTCAGCTCTAGCATCTCTTCAAGCAGGTAGCAAGCAAGACGGTCCTCCCTTGTCAATCAAAACCAAATTACTAGGAAAGGGAGAAGGTTTCCTCCTTTTCTACAACTCAACCTTTTCTGAGCATGGGAAGAGTCAAGTTAGCAAAATTAGTATAAAACTTAAATCATTAAAAACAGAAAAAGTCTGCATTCTTAAGGAAACAAAGCATTATGCATCCCCTCCACAGCTTCCATTTCTCTGCCCGATCTGGCTGGCATGGGAGAGTAGGACTGTGCGCTTTGTGAGTCTGGCCAGCAGAGGGCAGAGTTTACTGCTGAGATCCTGGTTTTTAGGGTTGTGCTGAAATGCAGCAAGGCTGGGACAAGCAGGAACCTTTTGAAAAATACCTCCTGTGTCAGCAGAGAGGTTTATCACACCGGGAGAAGCTGCAGCAGGACCCCTTTACACAGAGGGGCAGCTCTGTCTGGTCCCATCTGATTCTGTCCATAACCTCCTATGGAAATGGAGTACAGCTGCTCAATGGTGTCTGATTACATCACCACAAACAGACCTTGTATAGAGGTCTGTGGTCCTGCCCGTGTTCATAGAATGCCCTGAGCTGTGCCACTCCCATAGGGGACCCTCACAAATGACACACAGCACTGTTTTTCTGAATGGTGAAAGGGCTCTGTAGGTCTTGCAGCCTTGGGACATCCGTGCATGGCTGAATTGGGTTGTTACTTTGGAGTTAATCTAGCAGTAGGGTTTGCAGTGGCCTTCAAGCAGTTGGTTCTTCCCCAGCATCAGGGGCCGTCAGCAGGCTCCTATCTACAAGTTTAGGATTTGTCTTTGGGTATGGGTAAGGTTTTTTGCGCACTAGTGATTCCACTGTGAATCAATAGTAGGAACCTGTGCTACAGCCCCTGAGGTGCTTGTCTGAGCACACCACCAGGCAAGGAGCTAAAATGCCTAGCCTTTATATTCATGGTCTGATCAGAGCCTCCTATAGCTACCCCTGATCTACAACAGCTCAAATGGGGCTGCCTGCCTGCGCAGGGCAACCACAGGGCCAAGCACAGTGGTATTTTGCATGATTTTTACTGTGTGGGGTATGCACTGTTGCATCTTTTAATTATGTGGCTAGGGTAAGGCTAGAAATGTGACAGACCAAGACTGAGCAAGGCAGCAGAGAAGAAATGGCTTCAGCCAATAGGGAATCAATCACATGGTGAGGTCCTGGTAACTTTTTATATTATTGTTTTAATTTTTAGTTCATATGCATGACTGTTTTGCCTGCCCGTATATATTACACTGCTTGCATGTCTGGTGCCTGTGAAGGCTAGAAGAGGGCATCCAATCCCCTGGGACTGGAGTTACAAACTCACGTGAACTTCCTTCCATGTGAGTGTGGGACTTGAACCTGGGTCCTTGGGGAAAGCAGCCAGTGTTCCTAACTGCTGCCATCTCTCCAGTCCTGTGGCCTTGGTAATTCTGATCTATCCCCTGCACCAGGTAAAGAAAGAGTACTCAGCCTGATAGGTAGACAGACAGACATAGCAACAGGCATGGCTTACATAGTCCCTCCTACAGTACGACTTGAACAATTTCCAAGTGTAGGCTCCTGTAGCCATCACTCCCGTCTGTGATGTGATGTTTATAGCACCTATCTCAAGCTTCGGGGAACATAGGAAAAGACAGGCTAAGTCTCTGAACATGCCAACTTGTACCTGGGAATTAGCATAAGACCGAAGAGTTTTCACGAGTCAGTGACAACAGCATTTATCCACCTGTGTGAAGGGCAGAAAGTCAACTTCCTTTAGCTGACTCTAGGAGCTAAAGACTAACGTCTTTAAATCATCAAGGGAAAATAGAAACTATTTCTGTAGAACAGGGCTATGAAAAAACATCTTAATTATGACATAAAACGTTCACATCAGAAAGGAAAAAAATGAGTTCTTTTTCTGCATGGCAGAAGACAGATGAGAAATCTCTAAATCTTAGGCAGCCCTTGTTTTAAAGGCCCCAACCGTATGGCCTTTGATCTGGTGCCCTGGGTCTGATGGCCCTACATTTGGTGGCCTTAATGTCTAGTGGCCTTGGATCTGGTGGCCCTGGTATTTAGAAGCCTTGATGTCTATTGGTGCTGGGTCTAAGGTTCTAAATCTGCTGAGCCTGGTGTCTGGTTACCCATCTGTGGCTGTCAGTGTCACAGACAGGTAGATTTGTTCCAGCCAGCCTGCAGGGGCTGAGGATGCCCGGAGCCTCTTCACTCCTTGGTACGGCCAGCATCCCTGAGTCTTGCCCTAAATGCCAGCAGAGCCTCTCCCTCGGAAAATCTTCCCCTCTTTAAAATACTTCTGAGGAGGAGGTGGAAGATAGCTGAGAGATGGAACGAATGGCCCCTCCTCTCCGAAGCCCCAATGCAGAGGCACCTCCCTGGCTCAGGCTTTGGGCAATGACTGCTTTCACGTTGCTTACTTCAAGCATCAGACATCCAGCCGTGACTGTGCCCTGAGCAGGTCCTGTGTATCACTTCTCCATACCTTAGCATCGTATCTTAATTGGCCTTTTGGCAGGCAGTGAAGAAGTATGCTGAAGACAGACATGTTGTCATCTGCTCTGTAAATGCTGCAGGGATTCTAGCACCTTCCTAAAAACAAAACGAATCAAAACTACCCTGAGAAATGCACTAGAAAAGTACTGAGAACCAGAACAATTAAAAAAATAAAGAAAAATGAAGTATTTCTTACTAATTACCTCAACTGTCTAAACATACATCTGCTGACCATTTCTACCATGATGATAGTCATAGCCTATAACAGATAGTAACGCTACATTCCTACCCTGAGAAGAGAGTGTGAAGATCCTGTTACCGGATGATCAGTGGTGAGGAGAAGATGTCTCGGGGGTAAATCTGTCCCTAAGGTCATCATTTAGTGACAGAGCCATGGTGGAGTGCCTACTGACAGGTGAATAAATTAGAAACCATTGTAAGAAGTACATGAGGAAGACTTGGAGGCTCTAAATATTTAGGGACCTGTTGTTGTCGTTTTTTAAAATATCTAGTCAACTCCTAAAAAAAAAAAAAATGAGTGGTTATCATGGTAACAGCAGTATCACACGGCACAGGGAAGTACATGCAAAAGATTGGATGAGGGAGCCAAAGGAAGCCACCTGGTTTAGAATTTAATTTGGAATAGTAAAATTCACCCAAAATGATTTGTTAAACATGATTTCTTTTCATTCCAGAATGACTATAGGTTGGGATTTTTTAAGATATTTTTTTTTGCTTTTGAAATTCAAATTACTGTGGATGAATTCCATTAGAAATGTATAGAGTCCTTCCAGGTCAAAACATGCTGCACTACTGCGCAGACACGCCCTCCTACCCCTGTGCTCTGTGGAGGGTTCTGAAGAAATGGTCCTCACATTGCCACTGATAGATGTGACTGAGCACCTCTTACCTGCTCCTTGGTGATTAGAACAGGAATTGAATGTCCTCCACTCTCTGACTGGTTATCCTAGGACTCCATGTGTCCTTTACGAGTCCTTGAGAAAATTAAACACTGAGCAAATAAATACCTAGAAGATACTAATGGAGGAGTTTGTCTTGGAAAAGCCAGTGAGGCTCAAGGGCCTGTCAGAGCCTGATGATTTCCACAACATTGTCCAATGGGCAACTGGATTGAGAGTCCGAGAAGACACAGGGTGATAGCAGGTACATCCTGAGCGTTAGCATACTCTTCACCCAGAGGGTGGACATGAATGGAGAGACTGGACACTCAGAGGGACCATGGTCAGGAGACAGGAGGCTGAGGTAAATCTTTCCCTTCAAGCCAGTTTTAGTCCTTTTAGACAGGCTTCCTGATCTCCTGACCATTTCACACCCTTGGATATTGATTCCCCTGTCTGGTCTATATTGCAGCACTGCACAGTCACATAACCACACAGTGCCTCAGAGTTAACAATATAAGACCTGGGGAAATCCTGGTTGGTAATTACAGCCTGGCAGTCAGGAAACACAGATGACCAGCTGGTTAGGATCACTGTGTGACTGTTTTACAAAAGAACCTAATCCAAGTTGGAAGTCAGGACCCAGAAGCTACAAGGAGTCCTGCAAGTAGAGGGGACAAACACAGGAGTGGCTGTCCAGGAGAAGGTGGGTGGAGAAAGTACTTTGTACAGAGGAGCACAGGCGAGGTAAGGTGACACCCAGAGAAGTATGGTACCAAAACCCAGGGTCCCACCCAACTGCATCACCCATGACCCATGTCTTGGTACACATAGCCATGTGTCTGGTTGTCTTCCCAAGTCCCATATTCTCTGATTGCTTTTGACTGGGAAGTACTATTGGCATATCTGTGACAAGCCTGATGGAGGACACTAATTGACCAGCAGGCATTAGCCAGTCCAAAACTGGCTGCAGAGGTGGCTTGGAGCATGCCATCAGAGCATCAGATCATCAGATGAGCAGTTCCTCCAGAAGGATGCCATGAGCCATTGTGGCTGGTGAGGAATGACAGGGTCTTTATCCTCTCCATTTCAAGTCTCTTAACTTCAATCTCTGTACTCAGGGTATTCATTTGTACCTGGGTCTTAGGAATACCAAATGTGTGTGATGTTCAGGATTTGGTGCTTAGTACACTACAAATATCATTTGAAAAGAACAGAATTTATGATGATGATTTGGGTGTTAAATACTGAGATGACTTAGTATTACAAAGATCTCAATGATGAGATGTTGAAGTCCAGACCCTACCAGGGTGACAGTGGAGAGCAGGATGCAGTAGTGAATCCCATCTCCTGATATTGGTATGGTAGGGAGGCATGTGCAAGGGCGACCTCAGTATTTGTGACTCTGCCCTACTCAGTACCTGTGGTGCTGCCTATGAGACCCAACAAAAGCAACGTAAGGGAGGACATGTATATTTGGCTCACGGTTTCAGGAGCTAGCAATCCACTGTGATAGGGAGGCATGGTGGCAGGGGCTGCTAGTTAAGAGCTTGGACTTTTCACACTTTGGTGAGTAGGAAACACAAAGAATGGGACTAGAAGGTGGTTGGGCTAACATCTCCAAAGGTCCTGCCCCAGAGACCCACCTTCAACTGGCAGACTCCACAGGCTCCCAAAACAGTCCCAACTGGAACCACATGTCCCAATGCATGAGCATGAGGGGGACACGGCAGATATGGATCATGATAGTATCTGATTCCCAAACTGAGTGTTGAGACACATATGACATCAAATACATTGTCAATATTGACATGAAGTTGCAATGCTCTGTGGCTTGGAAACCACACCTCTTGACAGCTGTGTGGCCACTGGTCCTGGCAGCCCCCATTCTGCTACCTATGCCATGAGATGCCAGGGCAGGTGGGAAAGTCAGTGAAGGTTACTGGGAGAGATGAGCTTTGAGTCACTGTCTATGTTAGGGTTTAGTCAGATAAGAGTGAAAATAAGGACATATGAGGAGCGTGATGATGCTATGATGTCTACAGAGAACACCACTCACTCGAGCTGCTACTTAATCACACATCAAACCTTGCAGATGTGCCTTTCTGTGCCAGTTGCTGATTGCCAAGTGAACTCATGTCTCTTCCCTTTAGAGCACTGTAGGAAGTGACGGCTCCTTATTAGCAAGGAAGCTGGTATGCTGTGTATTCTGGGGGTGGCTTGTTATATGGAATGGAAAATGGAGGTTTGGTTTTAAGGTCATTCCTAAAGGTTTCCCTGAGGAAGCTCTCTTGGGGAGTCCCATATTTCTTTACATTAAAAATGTATGTGGTGACCTTTCTTTGGGAATAGACTCTTGGGCTGCAGGATCCGCTTGGAGCACACCAATCTTTTTAGGGTTTGTTCATATGCTCAGACTTACTGGGCACACAAAAACAACAGCCTAAAGAAAAATAGATTTACTCTTCCAGGAGAGAGGGTGCTAGTAGGAGTGGAACTCAGTTCTGCTAAAGAATTTTCTAGAGGCTCATGGGCTGCCTCAACATATAAAGCACTTGTCCTGAAAACACAAGAAGGACTTCAGTCAGATCCCTGGCACCTCTATAAAATCTTAGAGGGCATGACAGCCCCTCTCTAATCCCAGTGTTTGGGGAGGTAGAGATGGGGATCTCTGGAGCAAACAGGCTAGCTAAATTAGCAGAAATTAGCAAGCCTTGGATTCAAATGAGAGACTCAGCTTCAATATAGAATAAGGTGAAGAGTGATGGGGAGGCATACCCATCATCAACCTCTGGCTTTATACACCTGTACTCACACACGTAATTATACATGCACATATGCACATGTCTCTGACACACATGGAAGAAAAAAGGAACCTCTAGTCTGGCTTTGGCCATCTGTGAGTGAATACATAATGAGCAACATGTGTGTGTAACAGTGTTTTTATGTCATCAGCCATCAAAGAGAGGTAGGAAAACCAGGATGAGGCATCAATCATGTGATTCCAGCTAGAAAGGCTCTCATCAAAAGAATAATTGCAGATGTCTGTGAGCAAGTGGGGAAAGGGGGCCTCTTGTGCTCTGTTGGTGGAATGTAAATGAGTGTAGCTATTATAGAGAGCAGGTTCCTTGGAAATCTAAAAATAGACCCACCATCTGACTCAGCTATTACACATCTTAGTATGTATGAAAGAAAATAAAATCAGCATGCCCAATGAGATGCCCACATATCTATGTTTATTGAAGCTCTGGTCACAATAGCCAACTCATGGAATTAGCTAAATGGCCATCAATAGATGAATAGACAAGGGAAATACAGTGTATATGCCTGGCAGGGTGTCCTTAAGGAACAAAGGAATGAAATACCGTCATTTGCAGCAAAGAGGGAAGAAGTAGAGGATGCTGTGTTAAGAGAAAAGAGCCAGACACAGAAGGGAAAGGCCCAAATTTCCTCTCTCTTGTGGAAATTGAGAAAATGTTGACCTAAACGTGAGTTAGGATGCTGTGCTGTTTAGTTGTTTGTCAGCTTGACACACTCTAGGATCATTCAGGAGGAGGGAATGTCAACTGAGAAATTGCCTTCATCAGACTGGCCTTAAGATAAGTCTATAGGCCATTTTCTTGTTTGATGGTGGTTGTGGACACATTTTGTGTAGTGTCATGCAAAGGCAGGTGGTCCCAGGTTGTATTTGAAAGCAGTCTGAGCAAGTCTTGGGAAGAAAGCCAGAAAGCAGTGTTCCTTCATGGCTTCTGCTTCAGCTGCTGCCACTAGGTTCCTCAATGATTGACTGTGAGCTGGACATGCAAGCCATACAAATCCTTTCCTCCTCAAGTTGCTTTGGTCATGGTGCTTACCACAGCAGTAGAAAGCAAACTAATATAGATAATGATTGGTAGAGGCTGAAGGAGATGAGACAGGAGAAAAAAGAAGGCTGCATCTAATCAGTAGAATCTGCATGTATAGAGATAGAATTCTAAATATTATTAACATGCACAATTTACATGGCATACTAATAGACTTAAAAATAAGCAAATACCTCTTTTTGAGTGCATGCCTCAAACCAGCTTGGGCTGTACATCTCTGCAAAACACCCTTGTCTGTCTTCCTTACCCTGGTCTTCATAGAAGTACTTTTGCCTGGGCAAGTTCAATGTCCCTTGGAATTTAGATTTGTAGAGGTGGGGCTCAGTCTCTGATGGATCTAACTGAGTTGGAGTGAAGGAGAATAAGTTGTAGCTTTGGAGTGATGCTATGGGGGTGCTATTCCAAGTTGCTCCGGTCAGAAAGTATCAGGAAGTCACATAAATTTAGTAACAAAGAAATCCTGAAATGCACTGGGCAGTACTCTATGTTAATAATTTTGGAAGTGGGGCTTCTGTATCCCAGACTGAACTCAACTTGCTATGTAGCTGAGGATGGTCTTGAACTCTTAATCTTCCTGCTTCTACTTCTGTTGACTTTTTATGATGGTGTTTGGAGACTTGATTACTGCAGTTTGCCCAGGCTTGTCCTTTGCGCTAAACTCTGTGTAGAAGCTTTGGAGATGCTGTTTGAAATGAGGGGTGGGGGAATGGAGCAATGGACAAAGGACAATGGACAAGGGACATGGGGCAAGGAGCAATGGACAA
>JADRCD010237184.1:16971-39871 GCA_019843815.1 Montemys delectorum | reverse complement strand
GACAAAGGACAATGGACAAGGGACATGGGGCAAGGAGCAATGGACAATGGGCAATAGGCAATAGATCTTTCATCACTAGGTGCTCAAAACTGTGACACTTTTAAGTGAGCCTCAGCTGGGTTATCTGAGAGATATGACCACCAAAAAAGATGACATAGTGTTGTAGTGACCATCAGTTATGTCTGGACCTGGAGTTACACGCTTACTTCCAGGTAATGCTTTTTTTTTTTTTTTTTTTTATAGACTTTCATTCTTTTCTGGAGAGCTCTTGGTCTGTGTCAACACAAGAGCTATACATAGGAATTTAAATTTTATATTATTGAAAGTAAAGTTTAAATGCACTTCTCTGTGTTGTGGAAATGGCACCAGCAGTACAGTTTCTGCCACACAAACAGGAGAACCTGAGTTCAGATCTGAAGAACTTGTAAAAAAAAAAAAAAAAAAAAAAAAAAACAGATGTGAAGGTGACTGATTGTAAAACCAGCCTATGGGTGAGGGCTGTAAGGACAGGCAGATGTCTGAAGGCCATTGGCCAGACACTGTAGCACAATCAGTGAGCTTCAGTGAGGCACTTCATTTGAAAAAGTAAAGGTTGGGAGCAATGGATAGAAGACACCAGAACTCCACCTTGGATCTCCACACATATGCAAAAAAAATGTGCATGTACACTCACATGTGCACACACTACAAACTTACAATACCACATATACCATGAAACACACACACACACAGACACATACACATGCACATACACACGAGGAAATAGTGTTCCTCTGATACTAGCTATGCTTGAGGGTTGGAGGGCTGCTTGTAGTCCTCAACCACAGAGCTCCCAGTGCCAATCTTCCTTTCTCTACTGACCCCTAGACACCACTCCATACAGTGAACATGTAGGGTAATGACTAAGCTAAAAGCCATGGGGAGGTAGCTGTGGTTGAAAGGCAAGTGCTCTTCTATGATGGCTCATGGAATTGCTTGGATTTCCCAAGCATGACTTCGGGGAGCTCAGCTTGGACTAACTGAAGGGATGTGAAGAGTGGGCCTTGGCTCTCGAAAGCCAGTGTTTCTGCCAGACTGTTTAAAAAGCAGAGTCTCTATCTTCAGGAATTGTGAATTTTCATTCCCTCAAGATGTTCAAACAGACTGATGTCCAATTCCTGCGGAGGCTGGGGAGTAAGCTCCTACTTGGATAGATGCAGTGAGAGCTCACATGAAAAGCTTGGAGTTTACAACCAGATACATTAGCTTCAAATCCAAGTTCTAGCACCTTTTATCATGAATTTGCTTGATTCCAACCCCTCCAACATCTCCTCCACAAGCAGTTGTCTCATGCTACAGTGCTAGGTACTAAAGTAGATGGAAACATATGACCTCCATCAGCAGACATCAGCTCACTGTATTTCCAGCAGCATCACATTAGCAATTCACTCCCCAAACAAGTCCCACACACTCTAAAATTCATCCACCCTACCCAAGAAAGGGAAATGTAAGGAGGCAAGGGCTACCTTCTCATAGAAAGACATATTAATGGTCTCTGACTTGCTTTCTTTACTATGATTCTCTTTCTTTTTCAATTTTTAAAATCTATTTAGAACACTAAACATGATAGAAGTAGAAAAAAATCTCTCATGAAGTCCTCTATGAAAAGAAATTGTGACAATTTCCTGATTAGATGGAAACTGTTCCATCTCCAAGGGAGAATACACAGTGTAACTGTGGCTTCATAGAATGAACTGGGTAGTGTTCCTTCTGTTTTTGTTTTGTGGAATACTTTGAAGAGTATTGGTATTAGGTCTTTGAAGGTGTGGTAGAATCTGCACTAAACCCATCTGGTACTGGGCTTTTTTTGGTTGGAAGACTATTAATGACCACTTTTATTTTTTTAGGGGTTATGGGGCTGTTTAGATGGTTTATCTTATGGTATTTGATATCTGTCTAGAAATTTGTCCATTTCATCCAGATTTTCCAGTTTTGTTGAGTATAGGCTTTTGTAGTAGGATTTGATGATTTTTGATGATTTTTTGAATTTCCTCAGTTTCTGTTGTTATGCCTCCCTTTTCATTTCTGATATTGTTCATTTGGATACTGTCTCTGTGCCCTCTGGTTAGTCTGGCTAAGGGTTTATCTATCTTGTTTATTTTCTCAAAGAACCAGCTCCTGGTTTTATTGATTCTTTGTATAGTTCTTTTTGTTTCTAGTTGGTTGGTTTTTGCCCTGAGTTAGATTATTTCCTTCTGCCTACTCTTCTTGGGTGCATTTGCTTCTTTTTATTCTAGAGCTTTCAGGTGTGCTGTCAAGCTGCTAGCGTATACTCTCTCAGTTTCTTTTTGGAGGCACTTAGAGCTATGAATTTTCCTCTTAGTACTGCTTTCATTGTGTCCCATAAGATTTTGGTATGGTGTGTCTTCATTTTTATTAAAGTCTAAAAAGTCTTTAATTTCTTTATTTCTTCCTTGACCAAGGTATCATTGAGTAGAATGTTGTTCAGTTTCCATGTGTATGTATGTTTTCCATTGTTTTTGTTGCTATTGAAGACCAGCCTTAGTCCGTGGTGATCTGATAGGTTACATGGGATCATGTCTATCCTCTTGTACCTGTTGAGGCCTGTTTTATGACCGATTATGTGGTCAGTTTTGGAGAAGGTACCTTGAGGAGCTGCAAAGAAGGCATCTTCTTTTGTTTTAGGATGAAATGTTCTATAGATATCTGTTAAATCCATTTGGTCCATATCTTCTGTTAGTTTCACTGTGTCTCTGTTTAGTTTGTGTTTCCATGATCTGTCCATTGCTGAGAGTGGGGTGTTAAAGTCTCCCACTATAATTATGTGAGGTGCAGTGTGGGCTTTGAGCTTTAGTAAAGTTTCTTTTATGAATGTGGGTGCCCTTGCATTTGGAGCATAAACGTTGAGAATTGAGAATTCTTCTTGGTAGATTTTTCCATTGATGAGTATGTGTCCTTCCTTATCCTTTTTGATAACTTTTGCTTGAAAGTTGCTTTCATTTCTTATTAGAATGCCTACTCTAGCTTGATTCTTAGGACCATTTGCTTGGAAAATTGTTTTCCAGCCCTTTACTCTGAGATAGTGTCTGTCTTTGACACTGGGGTACATTTCCTATATGCAGCAAAATATTGGGTCCTGTTTATGTATCCAGTCTGTTAGTCTAAGAGATATTAAGGAATAGTGATTGTTGTTTCCTGTTATTTTGATGTTATTTTTATATTTGTGCAGCTATCTTCTTTTGGGTTTGTTGAAAGAAGATTACGTTCTTGCTTTTTCTAGGGTGTAGTTTCCCTCCTTGTGTTGGCATTTTCCATCTATTATTCTTTGAAGGGCTGAGTTTATGGAAAAATATTGTGTAGATTTGGTTTTGTCATGGAATATCTTGTTTTCTCCGTCTATGGAAATTGAGAGTTTTGCTGGGTATAGTAGCCTGGGCTGGCATTTGTGTTCCTGTAGGGTCTGTATGACATCTGCCCAGGATCTTCTAGCTTTTTATAGTCTCTGGTGAGAAGTCTAGTATAATTCTGATAGGCCTGCCTTTATATGTTACTTGACCTTTTTCCCTTACTGCTTTTAATATTCTTTCTTTGTTTTGTGCATTTGGTGTTTTGCTTACTATGTGACAAGAGGACTTTCTTTTCTGGTCCAGTCTATTTGGAGTTCTATAGGCTTCTTGTATGATCATGGGCATCTCTTTCATTAGGTTAGGGAAGTTTTCTTCTATAATTTTGTTGAGGATGCTTACTGGCCCTTTAAGTTGGGAGTCTTCACTCTCTTCTATACCTATCATCCTTAGATTTGGTCTTTTCATTGTGTCCTGAATTTCCTAGATGTTTTAGGTTAGGAGCTTTTTGCATTTTACATTTTCTTTGACTGTTGTGTTAAGGTTTTCTAAGGCATGTTCTGCACCTGAGATTCTCCCTTCTATCTCTTGTATTCTGTTGGTGATACTTGCATCTATGACTCCTGATCTCTTTCCTAGGTTTTCTATCTCCAGGTTGTGTCCCTTTGTGATTTTATTCTTTCTATTTCCATTTTTAGATACTGGATGGTTTTGCTCAATTCCTTCACCTGTTTGATTGTGTTTTCATGTAATTCTTTAAGGGATATTTGTGTTTCCTCTTTAAGGACTTCTAGCTGTTTACCTGTGTTCTCCTGTATTTCTATATGTGCGTTATTTATTGTTTTCTTAAAATCCTGTATCATCATCATGAGATGTGACTTTAAATCAGAATCTTGCTTTTCTGGTGTATTAGGGTATCCAAGGCTTGCTGTGGTAGGAGAACTTGGTTCTGATGATTTGGTTTCTGTTGCTTATGTTCTTGTGCTTGCTTCTTGCCATCTGGTTATCTCTGGTGTTAGCTGGTCTTCCTGTCTGTGACTGTGGTTTCTCTTGCTGCAAATCCTGTGTGTCAGTACTCCTGGGAGACCAGTTCTCTCTGGGAGGAATTTGGATATGGAGAGCTGTGGCACAGAGTCAGCTCTAGGGTACAGACAGAAATGGGAAAATATCCTGTCCTCAGCTGTTCCTTGGTTCCTGTGTCCTGATGGCTCTGGGCAGGTCCCTCTTGGGCCAGGAATTTGAGCAGAAGTCATGGTCTTACCTGAGCTCTCAGGTGTGTCAGAACTCTCGGGATATCAGATCTCACACAGTGGTATTTGGGTATGGAGAGCTATGGCACAGGGTCAGCTCTAGGTGCAGACAGAAACTTGAAGGACTCTGTCCCAGGCTTCTCCTTGGTTTCTGTGTCCTGAGGGCTCTGGGTGGGTCCTTCAGAGGAGAAGTGGTGGTCTTACCTGTGTTCACAAGTGTGTCGGCACTCCTGGGAGACCAGCTCTCTCCCAATGATACTTGAGTATGGAGCACTGTGGCACAGGATCAGCTCCAGATGCAAATGGAAACTGTAAAGTCACTATAATTCTTAGGGTGGAGTTTCAATCTTTCTTGGCTTGTTTATTAAGGGTTAAAATTCAAAATAGAAATCCCACACACAGGATAGTCCTAAGCCCCATTAAATTTTAGGCACTACAATGCTGCCCTTAAGGTTTAGAGCAATGGTTTTTACTCATGAGGCTCTTGAGTGAATAGGACCCACAAGTCCCATAAGAAGGTATTCTGGCCTTATGCTTCTTGCAACAACATGCTTACCACCTAGGGCTCACCTCTGAAGGGGAATGCAGAGTCAGGTATGAATATGGAGTCAGGGCATGGAGCAGCCTTCACAGGGTTCAAGGTAACACTGGGGAAAAGCAGGGCATTCCAGAAGTTTCCTGTCAAGTTCTCTCTATGGTGAGGAGGCACCAGGCTTGGGCTCATAGTGTCACAGACACTCATGGCTCTTAGTAGTATTGGGGAATTTTAGTGTTTGGTGTTTGTCCCTCAAGTGACACAGAAAATAGGGCTCCTCTATGGTTAAAAGAAGCCTTCCCAAGTCCTGCCCTACACTCATCTGACTCTCCATTTTGCATCATGACTTTACCTGTAGTGGAATTTCAGTTCCCAGAATAGTCGTATAAATAGTACAGTGCCTGTTCTGATGTCTCTCCTGCAGAACACCACCAGCCTGTGCTGCATTTCGTTATTTCTTCTGTGTGCATGTAGGAAATTTTTTGTTGTTGTTGTGAGTAAACACTTTGAAGCTGATTGTAGAATTTATTACCTTTTACTAAAAATACTAAAATATGGCCATGGCCTATTTAAAAATGGAAAAAGAAATTTTATTGCTGAGGTACAGCACCAGAACCAGAATATTCCTAATGGGGGGTAGATTGTCATTCAATCTGGAATCCATATTCTATTTTCCTTATTTTGACAGTATGCTGTGAACATCCTAGGATCTGATACAGGTCACCCAGGGTATTTAGTTGTCATTTCTATTTATTTTCCTTTTATTTGGAAGATTCCTTCCATTTTTCTTTGCTGTGTGTATTTTTTATATTTTTAAAGAGAATGACATGATTTTCTGTAAAAACTTTTTGCTCTGCTATTTTTCTCAAAATAAGTATCATCATAAGAATGATTAAAATAACACATAAACACATTTGCACACACACACACACACACACACACACACACATACACTCGATGCTTGTATCATCATGGACTCATTACCACTTTCAGGCCTGGTTAGTGTGCACAAAATTCCCAGTGTGTTCTAGAATCAGATCAGTAACCAATGGTCCCCATGTGTTGCAACTCTGTCATTTGCTTTAGTACCATTGCCATGCAGATGAAAATCTTCATTTGGGAGAGCAGCCATCCCTGGTGGAGGTCTCTGCTGTGTATAATTTCCTTGATTTACAATGTGTTCAATAGTCTGTGGAGTTGGATGCTCAGACACCCGTGTGGTTTTTGTTTGTGATCTCTATGTTAGAGTGCAGGACGTGCCTTAGATACCTAAGCATTTGATGAGAAAGGGATCAAGTAGTGTGCTGTCTACTGTTTGCTAGCAGAGAGATGCCCTATGTGTAGAAAATAAGCAGCATTCAATTCTTCCTGGATTTTCAGCTTCTCCTGAGTGTGACCTTGGTTCTCTGGCAACATGCAATAGTACCTGAAAGACAGATATAGAGAAAGCAGGTTGGTGTAGGTCTGCTAGGGATATCGGAGTGCCTGGATCTCTGAGCTGGGAAGCTAAGTGCCAGGTGCTCACTTAGAGGTCAGGGAGACCTCACTTCAGCTCAGCTCTGAAACCTTTGCCTGGACAAATTCAGCTACTAGGAAATGCTGCTGGGTGGGTATCCCTCAGTGCTCAGGCAGTGACCGAGCTGGCTCTAACTTCAAAGTCGTTGGTAGAGGTTTTCGAATGACCTACAAGGATTGATATTACTGAGACTACGAACACAGTGGAAGCTTCCCCGCATCATTATACACAGAGTCCTCTGCTGTGGTGACCATTCAGTGACATGCACGACAGTGAGAACTGTAAATAATCTCACAGCCCACATTTACAGAAACAAACCAACCCAGAGACAGTGTGGACTTGATAAAGGTCTGCTGTGATCAGCCCACAAACTTCTCTTATAGAACATGATGCTAACAGATAGACTGGCAGTGGGCATTTCTGTGAGAGTAGTCATGTGTCAACTGAACAAGCTGGCAACAGGAAGCCTTCGCTGTGACTAGGATGCCATGAGGCAATCCTTCTGCACCTCTGAGGGAGAAAATAAAATACTGTCTCTTGGCATTTTTCTCTATCTAAAATGCAGTATTATGTCATCATTAAAACCATTTTTCAAGAGAATTCTTTACTTTTTTAAAAAAATCAATATCATAGCTCACATTAAGGGGACATGGTAGGTCAGTAAACACTAACACTAGACAGAGACTTGAAAATTAGATCAGTATTGCTAGTGAGAAATTATGATTAAGTCATCATTCTCACCTTATTCTTCGAACTTAGTTTATATTTTTAAGTTAGCTTACAACATGTATTATTTTCTTATTACTGTAATAGAACACAATGGCAGAAAGAATGTTAAAGAAAGATGGATTTATTTTGGCTTACAGTTCCAGAGCAATCAATTCCATCCTGGTGGGGAAGGCATAGGAGCTGGAGCCTAAAGTCAGTCTGGCAGGCAAAAGGAATGAGACTTTCTAAGCTACCCACAGTGGAGAGGGAGAGAGAAGGGTGTCTCAGTCAGGGTTTCTATTCCTGCACAAACATCATGACCAAGAAGCAAGTTGGGGAGTAAAGGGTTTATTCAGCTTACTTCCATGTTGCTGTTCATCACCAGAGGAAGTCAGGACTGGAACTCAAGCAGGTCAGGAAGCAGGAGCTGATGCAGAGGCCATGGAGGGATGTTCCTTACTGGCTTGCTTTCCCTGGCTTGCTCAGCCTGCTCTCTTATAGGACCCAAGACTTCCCCCCCAGGGATGGCACCACCCACAATGAGCCCTACCCCCTTGATCACTAATTGAGAAAATGCTCCACAGCTGGATCTCATGGAGGCACTTCCCCAACTGAAGCTCCCTTTTCTGTGATAACTCCAGCCTGTGTCAAGTTGACACACAAAACCAGCCAGTACAAGGGGGAAAGGAAGGAAAGAGAGAGAAAGAGAGAGACAGAGACAGAGACAGAGAGCAGGAAGTGAAGCCAGGCTATAAGCCTTAAGTCTGCTCCCAGTGATAAACTTCCTCCAGCAAGGCCCCACCTCCAAAAGATTTCACAAGCCCTCCAGACAGTAGCCCCAACTGGGGCTACATGTCTAAACATATGAGCTTACAGAGGCCACTTTTTTTTCAAACCATAATGCAAAGGGGCAGGCTCATTTATGACACTTGTGTACAGATGTAGTGTCTGTGTCCCTCCCTGGTTCCTGTCATCTACACACTCTCACTCCCACAAAAGCACACACTGTCACAGAAGCTTGGCTCCACATAAGAATAGAAGCACATGCATTTGTCTATACTAAACACTAGTCTATAGTGAGTGGGCATAATTAGAAAGCAAGACTGACAAAAGCCAAATCTGAAGTATGCATTATGCCTCTCCTATAGTGGTTCATGGATGGACAGAATGTCCCCACCCATGATAGTGGCATCCCTCCACATCACATGGCATGCTTTGGATGGTCCAGACCCTCCATGCTTACCGCTCAACCCTCTGACTAGTTTTCCCAAGAGTATGACGCACACATGGCATTTCTCAATTCAAGGTCACCATGGGACCTCTCTCTGTAACAGAGCAGCATGTTGTACCTGGGACAAAGAGCTGCATTGTACGTGTATCTCAGAGGCTATGGACATGCCCGGCAGACCATATGTTCTAGACCATATGTTTCTAGACCATATGTTCTGGTCTAGAAACACATGTAAAATTTGCTAATTTTTACCCATGTGGGAGAAAAACTCTGCCCCAATGACAGCAAACCCAGCAATCTGACCCACCCTACTATTGCTTACTTCAAGGTTACCCTGCAGAAGCACAGTAGACCTCTGTGCATAGGGCTCAGGTGGACCCAACCTTGGGTTCCCTGTGTACAGCCTGGTGTTCTATACACGAATGTGAACACTGAGCCTTGAATTTCAAACACTGGTTGTCAGATCACTCAAATTCCTCTGCCCTCTGGATGATTGTTTAGCAGAATCAGTACATCTATTTGTGTGTGTGTGTGTGTGTGTGTGTGTGTGTGTGTGTGTGTGTGTGTATGTGTGTGTATGAAAACCTAGAGTTAACTTCTCTCTTTTTTTTTCACATTTTATGAGTATGGATGTTTTCACTGCCTATATATCTATACTATGTGAGTGCAGTGCCCACAGAGGCCAGAAGAGGGCCTCTTCGAACTGATATTACAGATGGTTGTGATCCAACATGTGGATGTTGAGACTCTAACCCATGTTCTCTGAAAGAAATGCCAGTGTTCTTGACCACTAAGCTATCTCACTTAACTCCTACCTTATTTATTTATTTTTTTTTGAAACAGTGTTTCTCACTGGTTTAGAACTCATTAATTAACCTACACTGGCTCAGCAGAGAGTTCCAGGAATCCACTGGTCTCCAATTCTACTATGCAGGATTATAAGTATGTATTACCATAGATAGCTGTTTTGTGTTTTAGTTTGGCTTTCAGAGGATCAAATTGGGATCCTCATGCTTGTGTAGTGCACCCCTTTACTGACTGGGCCATCTCTCCAGTACAGGATCATCTCTATATCATAGCATCATCCATTATTGAAGATAGTATTAGACATCTGCTGCTGAATGACAAGTTGTCCTAACATTTTGAGGCTTAAAATAGTAGCATTTGCTTCCCTACTATCAGGGGAGCAGGGCTGGGGCACAGCCTAGGACTTTGCCTCAGGGATGTAGGAGCATGCTCCTAGCACTCCTCAGGGAGTGGTTTCTGAAGCTTGACTGGGTGCAAAGTCCATGTGCACATGAAATCACATGAAGTCCGGGTGACCACCTGACCATGTGGCTTCCTTTTGAAATGTGACACCAGGCTTCCATCTACTGGAATGATCTGTGAAGGAGTGGCCAGAGGATAAGGGTGACAGAAAAGGAAGTGCTGACTTAGATAGAAAAACTAGCGAAGGCTAAACTTGAAATATGTCTTGTGTCTATGTGAGGTCCATTCTCCCAAGTTTTACTAGGTCATTTCTGCTTTGTTCATTCGAAACAACTTATAAAATGCCTTCTGTACCCCATCACTTGCGTTAAACCACACTTCTGGAAGGGAATATCCTTAAATAAATCATGATATTTTGTTTTCTTAATCAATGCAGAATTTAAGCTTGAGCAGGTGATAGAAGAACTTGGTTTGTATATTATCCTGGAGGCAGCATGGCTTCTAGAGAGAATCCCAGCCTCCTGGGATCATTTTACTCCTTTGAGGTTGACTCCACCTGCCAGAGTGAACAGTGTGATGCCAAGAGGGGAGGAAGACAAGGCTGCGGCTCTCCCACATCCAGATCTAACCTAGGCAGACAGAAGACGGCCCTGCCTCATGCTGCTTTCGTCACGTTCTTTAAAGGAAGCTGAAGATGCTTGTTGGAGGAAAAGCCCACTTGTAAGCATTTACACACATAGCAGAACAGGAGCTGTACACAGCTTCAGACTTCTGCAAATGATGGCTCCAGTGCTCATTCTAATAAGCAGAGACAGTTGAGACTTTGGTTTTGAGGGATAATGGCACAACAGAGAATCATATTTTGCAAAAGATAAAAACCAGAAATAAAATGGAGGTTTGATCTTTAAAAAGTCAGGAGCTATGGGAAAGAAAACAAAAAACAAAAAACAAAAAAAAAAAAAAAAGGAAAAATAAAGAAAAGAGAAAGTCAGGAGCTTGTTCAGCCCAGAGTTCAGTAGGCTCTCCTTTCTGCATCATCTTTATAAAAATGCTAGTGCATAGCAAATGTAAGCTAGAGTGTTCTTCATGCACTGATTGTACACAAATAAATATTGATTGTGTGCCAATTTTGTGCCAAGTACTATGTGCTTCCTTGAGAACTTTGGATACAGCAATGAAAACCTTTGCCTTTGTCAGTCTTGCATTCTAACCACATCATCTAAAAATAAGCGAAGGGCAAGCTACTAACCATGTTTATATGCAGGGACTGGGAGTATCTCAGGTATGGAGTGCTTGCCCATCTTGAGTGTTTGATCCCCAACACCACAATAACCAGGTGTGTCCAGGCTTGGGAGAATATACACGCCTGCAATCCCACCACTTGAGAGCTAGAAGCAGAAGAATCAGAAATGCAAGATCAACCCTGTGTCTACAACAGAAGGGCTAATGCTCACTGGGCCAGAGTGCTTTCTCGTCTTGTAGAGGACCAGAATTCAGTTGCCAACACCCGTGTCAGGAGGTTCACAGCCTCTAGCTTCAGAAGACCCAGTACCCCAGACACCTGCACAAATGTGTCCCTACCCACACAGACAGGCATATATAAATAAATAATCAAATAGATGTTACAAACTGAAAATAATATGTTAATAGGGCTTAACAAGGGTGTGGGTCATGTATTATCTGGAGACTGGGAATCCCAAAATTTCAAAAACAACACAAAGATCCCCGGTCACATGGGCCCAGTATACAGTAAAGAGTCGTGGAGGCACTGTGGTCAGAATGAGGTTGGGGCAGGAGGAGCTCACTCAAAGAGAACTTGTTGTTCTATCTGAGGACTTTGCTATTACTGGGTACCCACTGAAGGCCTGAGGCAAAGAGGTGTATGGCTGGTGGGTGCTATGTACAGCTATGAGTGCTTGAGACGTGATGGGGTAACGTGAGACAGGATTGCTGTGGTGGAAGACTGGGAGGTATAGGCTTAGATTTTTCAAAACCTACTTTAATGGGGGACCTTAAACTCTCAACCTCTCTTCTAGCTCACCACTCACCAGAGGTAGTGGAAAGGAAATGTTAATAGGGCAAGGAGGATGTGGACCTGTTTAGAAATAATTCCAATTTTCGTTGTCAAGATATCAGCAGTTCAGTTCACATGATTGATTCGACAGTGATAGCTTGATCCACTCACAAACACTATTCATGAATCAACAATGGCAGTTCAGTCAAGAAGAAACTGCAAAGTTCTGTCAATCAGATGAGTCTGAGAAAGTGACAAGATGGCACAGGAATAACAGAAGTTCTTTTATGCATTTCTCTCTACAAAGTCACAATAAAGATAATCAGTGAATCAGGCAAGGTGAACCAATACCACAGCATCATCAGAGACGAGTCTGTTAGGTTATACTTACACACTTTCCAAACAGCATGTGTCCTCTCAAGCACCTGCTCCAGCCAAACATCACATGCCCTTTTTAGCAGGCAGCTCCCAGAAAAACACTAGGTGTCTGTTCTCAGCAAAACATCCTCTCATAAGAAAACTTCCAGAAATACATCAATGACACAACCGAGTCTCCAAAGAAACCAGAAATTTCTACTCCAGGGAGGTGCCAAGAGAGTAGACCTAACATTCTTGACATGTCAGAGACAAGAGATAGGGACTTTGAGACCCATACTTTGAGCTGTGCATCCTTTTAAAGCTTAAGAACTATCGTCTGAGAAGAGACACCATGGTGCCACAGGGAGAGGTTCGGGATGGTGTTGATTTGGGAAGTGGTGTGACTTGAATATTTCAGGGAATGTTTGAGGTTGGAATTCAATGTGAGGAGTAATCACAACTAGACTAGAATGAAGGACAGCAAACTTCCAGAGTTGTGGGGAGAATTTTATAATCTGAATTGCTCAATTTTGTAACCTGAAGGTCCCCTTAGAGAACTCAAAAAATAAAATCTCTATCATTAAATCTCCGAGTTAAAATGTCCTTATGTGTGATTTAGGACGATCTGCTCTCTAGATGCCTGCTTCTTGCTCTTATCTTCTCATGTAGGTTTTGACTTTTAAAGAGAAAATGTACTTATCCTTTTGCCATGCATAGCAAACTTTCCCTCTTCCTGGATCTTGTTCTAGATAACGGGCATCTGTCCATCTCCCATCAGCCTGCTTTTTCTAGTCCCCAAGCCTATATTCTTCTCCATGGAGCTCCACTGAGGGTCAGACTATTCTCCATAGCTCAATGGTTCCCCACTATCAGAGTGACCCCCATCCTTCCCAAACTGGCTTCTTGGTCAGTGTCATTAAGTCTCAATGTTCCTCCTCAGCCTATCACACAAGGCATCAGTCTATTAACTGTCATTCTGTGTCCTCTCTATCTCTGTGGATGATTGTTAAACTTCTCAGAATGGACTTTCCCTCTGACCTAAACTGACTGATGGCAAAGACCCTGTAGTCTCCAGGATACAGCCAGCTCATCTGTGCCATGATGCCCATGTTCCTTCTGTGTGTGAGGCACCCTCTTCTATGACTGGGCACTATCCTGCCCTCTTTCTGCCAAATTAATCATTGAGTGTCCCCTCTCTGCCTCTCCTCTCATTTGACTATTCTTCTGCCACGGTCTAATTATTCTGTCTTTTATTTCCATCTTCTGTCTTTGGATTTCCATCTTCCATGGCTTAGCTAAAAGCTCCTCTGGTATACCAGCTGCCATTTTGGGGAGGCTAGGCTTCTTCTGGCCTTTCTGGTCTAGGTCAGGTGTTTGTCCTACCTGTTCAGTTTCATCCTGTACTTTACTCTACCATCATACGCAAGTCTACCATTTCCTCTGCAATGCAGGGAGGCCCACAGAAAATGACCTGAGGGTCTCAATATGAGAACAGCTAGCTTGAGCTCAGGTAATGAGTATGGATTTGTTACTTTCTTCTTTTCTCTTTCCCCTCCACCTTTGTGTCCCTCCCATATTTTCCTTCCTTTAAACACATGTGGGATCCAAGCAACAGAGAAAGAAGTGTTAAATCCAGGCCTTCGGCAAGCAGGTGTGCACATGGCAAAGGATAGTATGTCAGATAAGAGAGGAACCTAAGCCTTTAAAGATTCAGCAATACCAAACATGGCAAGCTGCTCTAGTTTCCTTGTGGGCGCATTTGAGCTCTCAGTAGATCGTTGTATATTCCTATGGCCTGATTTGGTCCATCAGTCAATATGGACTTCCTGTTTCCTGTTTCCCCACTGGGCTTCTAGCCCCTTTGATCCTGGTGATGAAAGTCTTCTCAGAATCACAGATTGCCAGGGATCTGAGGCTCCTAAACTGTGAGTTCTTTGTACAGGGCATGTTTTCCTGAAGCCCTCCCTCTGCACCCTGCTTGGTTTCCATAGAAACCTCTCGTCTGGCTGCACATTCCCCTGTCCAATGGTCACTTCTTGCTTCCGTGTGTGGCTGCTTATTCGCCCTCATGTTGTTTTCTTAGATGGAGTGTGAAATACAGTTCATATATATTAGAACCTTAGAGAGGTTCTGCACATTCAGTTCTGCACATTCAGATCTGCAGGTAGATTTCGATATGGTGGCTTTAATCCTCTTCCCTACCTCATTCCCCTTTTCCATCTAATTCCTCTTCCCTCAAGATTTATACTTCTCTCCTGTGCCTACCACCCTCAACATTGGTCTCCAAAGATATGCCAAGTCAAGCCATCCACAGAATGTTATGAGAGACAACTTTGCATTACCTCCTAATCAACATATAGTAAGGATAATTGAGTAAGATGTTGAAGGTGGAAGCCCCCTGTCCCCAGTCAGAGGCCAGTCTCATGTTTTTAATCTGTTGCCCCAATTATGTTCACCCATCCTGGGTTCCCCACTCAGTTAATTTCTGTTTCTAAGTAGTCACCAGCTCGTGACACTGTTTCAAAGAGCCGGGGTGAAGACTGAACAAGCGTGTTTCTGCCTGCTCAGCTCAGGGCCAGCACCTCCAAATGGAGGCTCTGTCTACTCACCTCACCTTCCCACTTGAACCTTTCTTCTATGAATCTCTTTTTTTTAATAATAGTTTTTTTTCTTTAAGACTTTCATGCAGTATATTATGAACATATCTCCTCCCAACTCCTTCCAGTACCACCCTCTATACCCTCTTGTGGTGGTTTGAATATATTTGACCCACAAGTGGCACTATTAGTAGGTGTGGCAATGTTGGAGTAGGTGTGGCCTTGCTGGAGGGTGTGTGTCACTGTGGGAGTGGGATTAGGAGCTTCCTCCTAGCTGCATGATGATGCAGTCTCACTTGGTTGCCTTTGGATAAAGATGTAGGACTCTCAGCTACTTCTTCAACACAATTTTTACCTGCATGTTGCCATGCTTCCTGCTGTAATGATAATGGACTAAATTTCTGAAACTGTAAGCCAGCCTCAATTAAGTGTTTGTCTTTATAAGAGTTGCCTAGGCCATGGTGTCTCTTCACAGCAATGGAAACTCTGACTAAGACACTTCCCATCCCTTCGCAACCAACCATGAAAGTTCTTTCTCTCTTTTTTCTTCCTCCACTGAGTTCAGTTTATGTTGCCAGTGAATTAGGAGTGTGGCCTTCTCTGGCATAACATCAACCTGTAAGGGTCATATCATTAAAGAAAACTGAGTCTCCCTCTCTAGCAAATGATAAGATCTCAGTAGCTCTCCAGGCAGAGGTAGGATTCTATGCCCCCTGTTCCCCAGGCTGGGACTTTTGTCAGGCTGGAGCTTGTGCTGCTCTTGTGTATTCTATGACAATTATGAGTCCATGAGCATCTGCCCTGTCGTGTCTGGAGAACACCGTTCCCTTGATTTTTATTGACCATCTCTGGCTCTACACTCTTTCTACCCCCTCTTCCAAGAAAATGCATAGGAAGTAACTCTGTGATATTCATCCTTACAGCATTATGTTTCCCTAAAACACCTAGGCATCTTTGTGGGAAGAAAACCCCACAGTGAGCTTAGAAGTCAGTGGCTCTCTGAGGAGGTAGATGGCTAGAACACATAGTATTTAAACATGATGCACCCCTTCCCTTCCCTGGAATCGTGAAGCTTCTTCTCTGTTCTTCACTGTACACCATATACAGCTCTTTTCTGTTCCTCCTTCATCACCTGCAGGTCCCCAATGCCCTACACATCACTCATAGCTGAAGGATGCTCCTAAGAAGAGCACCTCATCTAGAGGATTAGTGGGTGAAGCTTCCCTGATATTTTTGTCTAGACCTTGAGAGATTTTGCTTCCTGGAAGATTCAGTCATATTTTATGAAGATCATTTGTCAGTGGCTAGAAAATTGGCCATGCATGATGCACAGCTGAGAGGACTAACGAGCTTTTCCTGAAGCACTTTGTCAGTGTCGGGTGCGATGCCCATGGTGGACCACACTTTCACAGCACCCACCAGTGTGTTCCTATGGCAGGGCTCTGTATTCATACTGCAGAGCTCAGCTGCTCTGATTCATCTGCTGCTGCCACAAATTTATGGAGGCTAGGGTGTAGGACACAGTAGAGTTTCTTAAAAGTTCTTTAGCTTTTCCAGAGATCTTAGAATGGAACTTTGCATATGAGGAAACTCTGAAGCTGTGAATAATTCACCCAGAAGGCAGCACCAAGAATATGGATTAACAGTCAGTGAAATATTGTTTCCTAATCCACCATTTATGCCCTGACAGTTCCAGATGTCAGTGTGTTGTGTAAAGGCTCAGGAGAGGGGCAAGACCCAGCCTGGGGCTATGTATTTTTGTCTGTCACATGGTAACTTCTCACTTGTAGAGATAATAGCAAAAAAGTGCAAAATAGAAGTGTTCTAACCAAAGATATACTCAGAGCCTCATCATGTCTGCCATTCCAGGCCTGGATGGTCTGCTGACAGCCACACTGGCATCCACTTATGTCTGAGTAGAGTCTTAACTATGGCAGTTTGTGGTGGTTCCCATGGCTTGTAAGTGAACACCATTACAGCCATATCTCTGTTTGAGGACCTCTACTCTCAGGGCTTTAAAGAGATGAATCTCAGTTCTGTCTTGCTCAGCTAACTCCAGTGTGTAGCTATGACTCTTTCACATTCTACCTCTCCACATTGCCTACCCATTCTTCATATGTATCTGAGATTTAGCTATGACCTCATGTTAATTCCCAGAGTCTTTGAAATCCCACCTCCACTGCCCCATAGGGAAGAGAAAAGGATGCCTTACAGAGAGCACAAAGCACTGTGAGTGTCCCAAAACCATCGACTTCTTCCTTCTTTGCCCCTTCCCCCAGATCACCCAGTAAATGTTTCACAAGAAAGATCACATCTGTGTTTCAATCCATCTTCCTCCTTGGCTCAGTTCCCTCAGAGAACTATTTGCTCCTTGGTGTGGGTCTGTCACCCATGGGTCAGTCACTAGATTCCCTGGGGTGAGAGTGCAGCTGTTTTATACTCTGTCAGAAGGACCAACCAAGCCTACTATCCCTGATGTGTCCTCTGTCCTGTGCTGGATGCTGGATGCTGCAGTCATTCATTCTGTTTGTGAAACTTCAAGGCAATAGGTAGGGGAAAAAAACCCATCAAAATCAAATAACTATGGTTTTATAAGGAATGGGAGGCAGTGAGGTATGAACAGGCCACACTGTGGTCAGAATGGTCCAGAAAGATATCTTCCCTGAGAAGATGACACATAGTTGATATCAAAGAGGAAGACGGGACTAACCTGTCCCCAGATGCAGGTGAGAACAAGTGCATAGTGACCAGAAGGAAACAAGGGCTGGAAGGAAAGGGGCTTGTGGCAGGCGGTAGCCAAAGATGAAGAAACATATCTCACAGACACTCAAGCAGATTGCTAGCTATGGGTTCTAGCAGGGACATGGGACTTGGGAGGAAGATTCCACTTCCCTCCAGGGATGTGGAGAACAGGAGCCTGTGCACTCTTGCTGGGAAAGTGAGCTAGGACAACTAGTGTGGAAAAGTGCACACCTTCCTTTAAAGATTCTAAGTAGAGTTAATGTGAGATGTAGCATCCCCACAGGTGAGCTGGGAAACAAATGTAGAGAGACAGTTGTGCCCCATGTTCATTGCTCCACTGTTTACAATACCCAGGGTGAGAGCATCCACAGGTAGGAGGGGCAGAAAAAAATGCTTCACGTGCACGTGAGTCTTGCCAACTTGATACAAACTGGAGGCTCCTTAAAGAGCAGCCTTCAGTTGAGGAATTGCTTCCATCAGATTGGCCCATGTGCAAATCTGCTCTATGTTCTTGATTGCTAACTGATGCAGGAGTATTTCACCCATGGTAGTTTGGAGATGGGCTGGATGCATATGAAAGATAGCTAAGCATGCCAGAAAAGGTGAGCCTGTCAACAGCTTTCCTCATGCCCTCTGCCTCAGTTCCTGCCTGCAGTTCTTTCCCTTGGCTCCCCTTGCTCATGGGCTACGACAACTAAGGCAAAGAAACTGTTTCTTCTGCACATTGGTTCTGGTCAGTGTTTTGCTGCACATTGGTTTTGGTCAGGGTTTTACTACAGCGACAGAAAGCAAACCTAGACATTGGATCGGAGTCTACGGAATGCAAATATAGGCCAGACCCTCCCCCAGAAAAGAAAAAATAGGGCAATTCTGTCACTGACACATCATGGACAAAGCTGGAGGACATTCCACGGGACAGACTGATGACAAGGACACGGAACTGCCAAGTTCCCCACTGCTATGCAAAACCAGGAAACACTAGCCTGTTGGGAGCAATACATACAATAGCACAGGCTGAGGATCTGATAGATGGACAAGATCAGTCCAAGGGAGAGGTTTTACTCAGGGAACAGGCATGCGTGACCTTTTGTACAATGAGATTAGTTAGCAGTCATGTAATACGAGAGAGTGTATCCTAAATACTTGCAAAACACACACCCCCACACTACACACACATACATATACACCACACACACCACACGCACACATACATATCACATACACCACACACACACACACCACACACACATCACACACATACACACCACACATATATACACACATACACACCACACATACGTACACACATACACATCACACACACAACATACACACACATATACATACACATCAAATACACACACACATAAACATACCACACATACATACACACCAAACACAAACACATACACACACACACAAACATTTAATATGTGAATGAGAGGCCTGTTAGTTAGATTGATTTAATATTACAAAGGAAACCTCAAATCTTCATGCTCTACCCTTCAAAGGTAATAGAAGATCTTAGAAGATCATAATGTGTGTGCCAATGTGAGTTTGTGGACACAACATGCTTGCAGATACCTGTGGGGCCAGAGGAAGACATCCGATGCCCTGGAGCTAGAATAACAGGTGGTTGTGAGTTGCCTGATGTGGGTGCTGGGAGCTGAACCCAGGTCTCTGTAAGAGCAGTGAGTGTTCTCCACCACTGAGCCATTTCTCTAGACCTGTTCACTACATTTTAAAAGATGAATCTGAACTTAGAGCTCTCCCCCATGTGACTGGGGCTCTGCCTTCTATCGGCCATGACAGTGGGCCATAGTGAAGCCAGACAGTGCTCTCAGCCCAGGGTTTTCTGTGCCTGGTGACTGGCAGACTCAGGACCACGCTGGGGCCCTTGACAAGTGTTCTGCGTATCAAGGCTGGCTGGAGCTCCTAGTGGTAATTTGGTTCTATTTGAACGCGGGCAATTTTCATTGCCTTTGAAATCTCATTCAGTTGGGTTTAATAACAAATAAATAATTCATGGGGCCTGGAAAATGAAAGGGAAAGGAAAATAAAGAAATATGTCCTCAGAGATGAAGGAAAGAGCACCTTGGTGCTCAGCGCCACTCCCTAGCATCTGCTCCCAGCAGACTCACATACTTCTGGGAAGGTTCATAGGACCAAAGGAGGGAGTGTTAACTCTCTCCGGCACAAAAGGTTCTCCCTTCACCCATTCTATTACTGGGGAATTGGCACGAGATAGACAAGTGCCCACTCCATGTAGCCCAACCTGGTGACCATCGATCCACTCAGTGTCCCAACAGTAACCTCAGAGCTCTTGTTCCTTTGCATGGGAAATAATTGGTTTTGATAAATGTCAAGAGGGGTTAAAACAGGTTTGAATACTCAAAGGATGCTAAGGACTCCTCCAGGGATAAATTACCTGCTGTTTAAAAGTGATAGATGTGACTTCTGACTTCCTGGCACATGCTGGCCAAACTTAAAGGAATCATCACCCCTCCCTAGCCACCCTAACAGGGGGCAAGCAGTGTGTTCTCTGTGCTAGAAGTAGCTCAAAAGTAGGTGCACTGCATCTAATTAAGTCCTTAGCTCTAACTTTTAGGATATAGAGTGTCTGCACCCTGGATGTGGAAAGAGAACATAAGATACATCTACAATGTGGGCCTATGATGGGACCACGGGCTGGTCGTCCGTGGGCCAGTGTTGCCTACTGGGGTGCATCCTTCCTAAGTAAACTCATATACAACACCATGGACAAGTCCATGAGTTGGCTGTATATATTTACCATGTGACTTTTAATAACTAGGAAAATAAGATGAAATGTGAAAATATTTATTTTAAAGTATGAAAATTTAGTAACACAGAAAAAGATATGCAAAGTGGAGTCTCTATTCTTGAGTTGTCCACCACCCAGATTTTCTTTTTGTAAAAAAAAAAAGATGTATTTTTGAATTATTTAGATCCCAAATGTCTGTTTTTATTTTCTTGAAATAATTTAAAAATAGATATGGAATAAATATGCATAATTCTAGTGATTGTCAAAATCTGAGTGATTGCAACATGAAACATATACCAGAAGTCTTCTACCTTCCACAGTGGTTGAAGTAATTATTAAATATTGACTACCAGAACTTTTTTTTGCAGATAGGTTCCAATCTTTGCTGGGATTTCTTTGTCTTTATTGTGGACAGGGATTACCTGATCTGACCAGCCGAGCTGCCCACTGGCCACCTGCTTCACTTGCCAGAGAGGTTAAATCCCTAAAATAGGGCTCTGGATTGACAACTGGGAACCTCAGAACTGAGTGTCCTTGCAGGGAACAGAAAATCCACAGGAACCTCAGACCCCCGAGTTTCAGAAGGAAAGAAAGAATTCTTCCATTAACTTATTCACTCATTCACTTTACATCCTGATCTCAGCTCTCCTTGCAGCACCCCTCCTAGTTCCCCCTCACACAGCCCCAAACTGTACCTATGTTAAATATTCTAAAAGACTACATGACTAACTTCAAGATGATGGGGAGTTAAAACCGACAGACCAGAGACAGGTGAGCTGCTGTTAAACCTTTCGGAAACAATCTGTTGCTGCTCTTGCGTCCCACCTAACATCCTGTGCATATCAAAACCTTAAAATATTCTATTTCCACCAACTCACTTCCACCTCAGCCTCATACTAGTAAGAGCCATGGAGCCACAGTGCCTCCCTGTTCCATGGCTGAGGATTGGGAGAGTCATGAGGAAGCCAGGTTCTCACTCAGCTCTATTTGAGTACCCAGGGAAGAATCCTGACTCGACCTTGAATCCAATGCTAGTCTCAATGTGGATATACTGTAGTGGCCAAAGTCTGTAACAGACAAGGAGAGAAAGTAGGAGGGAAAAGCACAAAGGATGCCAGGTCCCTGTCTGACAGGATGGAAACAGTAGCCTCTACCAACCCCAAAGCTGACAAGACCCTCAGGCAGCATCTGAAACCATCGGCAGCTCCCTGCTTTGTGGTAGCACACCTACCTGTGGCCCCAGCAACACATTTGGAAAATATTTTGATTTGTAATTTCCTTTGTTCATGGCTAATAAAATTTTGTGTAACCACTTCTACAGTGGAACACATTATTTGGAGTATCCTAAATCCATGTTCCTAGGCATGGTTATACGTTTTTGGCTTCAGAGCAAGCTTTCTTAGTCACTTTGGGGTGACAGCCATGTATTACCCAAGAGAAGACATGGGGAGACTCCACGAAACCATATTTGGGATACGGGGTACAGATTACAGTTCTTTGTGCTCTGCTGAAATATTGATTGCTACTTGGTTGATTTTAATGGCTGCAAAGTTTCATGCAGCTCAAAATAGAGTTGTGGGTACCAAACAAGTCAAAGCATGAGGGAGGAAGATTCGTGGTTGAAGCTTTCTAACATAGTGCATTTATAATCTGTGGCTTGGGGATGGGGATAAGATGTGGACATTCTAGGGATGGGGAGGCTAGATAATATCCTGATACTACCTTCGTGTGCAAAAATCTTCAATGTAGGGTCTTCAATCTCCCCCACCCCTTGTGTTTTGGTCTCTTGATGTTTCCTCCAGGCTCAGTCTCTTATTCTTAGGAGTCCTGGAGCCATGATACCTCCCAATGATATTACTGAGGACTGAGGAAATAGGGAAGAAGCCACAGATCTCGGATCCACTTGGGCAGTCAGGGAAGAATCTAGGGCTAATCTCAAGTGTATAGATCATAGTGACCAGACTTGTAAAAGAGAAAATAAAGGAAGAAAGTAGAGGGGTAAAAGCATAAAGGGGTCTCAGGGCCTGGGACTGGCAGAAGCACACAAAATTAGCAAAAGGGACAGGAGCGGCATATTCTAATACGTGAGCAGTAGCCAGCAAGTGAGCAGAGGCAGTGGGAGCCCTGGGGGCAGCCCAGCAGGGCAGCTAGCCTGGCCTGCTCTGGGGGGCCACTTGAAAGACTTTTAGTACTCATCTCAGAAGAGGAAAGGGCAAGGATCCATCATAGTCTGGAGGTCAGAGGGCAAACAGATGGTGTATTCTAAGTTAGAAAGGCTTCCATAGAAGGGGCATCAAGCTACCTGGATGCAGGAAAGTGGAGAGAGAGACAGAGAGAACAAACTTGTGGACCTAGCCCATCTAGTCCAACAGGACAGGGGTTTCCAGTTCAAGTCCACAGAAGATGATTTCGGATGAATACAGAAAGGAGTCTGGGACTCATCCCCAAATAAGCTTAACTGAGGCAGAGATCTCCTCTTATTATTTATTTATTTAATTCACACACACATTGTGTGTGTGTGTGATGTATGTGTGTGTGTCTGTGTGTGTCTTTGTGTGTGTGTGTGTGTGATGTATGTGTGTGTGTCTGTGTGTGTCTTTGTGTGTGTGATGTAT
>JADRCD010237184.1:0-16871 GCA_019843815.1 Montemys delectorum | reverse complement strand
GCGTGTGCAGGTACACAGAAACGCCAGTAGAAAGCGAGCATCCCCTGGAACGTTTGTTGCAGGCAGGTGTAGTTACTGGGAACCACACTGCAACCCTCTAAGGAGCAGCAAGCATTCTTAGCTCTGAATAATCTCTCCAGCCCAGCTCCTATTATTATTAGTTTGTATTTTTTCTGGTTCCATCATTACTGATGGCGAACCAACATAATTTTCCAAGCAGTGAACACCTGATTCAACTGTCCGGGTTGCAGCTATCGATCAAACTCCAACCATGCGAGTTTAATCTGGCTGTGTGGACAGGGTCAAGGTTGGCTCTGTCACTTGTCTCTGCAGTGCCCTGGTTTCCCCAGATACAGCACACTGATGATTATGTCTGCCTTATAAGATACCATAGCAATCACATGGGAACAACCCTGTCGAACACTTCTAAATGTGCCTGGCAATCAATAAGCACTCAACAAACACTGCCACGAATATTGTCACAAGTGTGTGTGCTGCCGAGGAACCTGTCACAGCGAATCATGATTTATGCCAGGGGATGATGGAAAATATTTATTTTGGTTATTTTCTTGTCTAGGTATTACCTGAGGGGATAATAAAAGTGTAAACAGGCAAGTGTTTCCCCTTTGTTGGCAAGCATGATTCGGCTGATGAAATTAGATGTCTGTGCTTGTCTATTTTCTTTCTGTCTTCAGACTGGAGCACACAATCTCATGTAAAAAGTAGGGAGATCCTTCAGCAGAGTTTTGATGGACAGATGACTGAACTGCTGATTGACAGAAAATTGCTATGTGAGGAGGGTCAGCAATTAAGGAAAACACTTCCACATTGCAGAAGTAGTTTTACACATAAGGCATGAGCCTTTTCCTTACAAAAATTACAGCCAAACAGGAGCTGCAGCCACGGCTCATGGTGAAGAGTACTTGTTGCTCTTGCAGAGGACTTGGGCTCAGTTCCCAGCACCCACATGGCAGCTCACAACCACTGAGGTTGTCCAGTGCCCTCTTGTAGACCCCAGGGGTACCAGGTGCACACAGTACAACTATATACATGCAGACAAAAATAAATCCATAAATACACAATGAAAATAAGTAAATCATTCAAAAGGATAAAGAGGGAGCAGTAAAGCATACATGTGTCTACATCTTTAATGTCTGGTTTGTAATTTCATTACGGTCAATAATCAGGAGCTTGCCATGTCTAGCTTCCCCTAGACCATTGTAGGCAGCTCGTGATCCACTCTAATGGAAGAGGCAGACATGTAGATGCTATGCCATGTGTGAAGTCAGGAGACTTCCAACTCAGATCACATGCAGAGCATGCGGGATGGGGCATCACATGCTCTGTTCACACCACCTCCACCACTGTCACCACGCTCTCGAATGCTTGACCTATAGAAGACATTTTAAAGCAGCTGGTGGGTTGAGATCGCTTCTTACATTCAACAGCTACAGCCCGAAGAAGTGAAGGCACCACTTAGTGAGAAACTGACCGTAGGTCAAGGCATGCCTTAACAGGTACTGGAACAGGGAGAAAGCAGCTTTGTACATTGTTTTTGTTGTTATTGCTTTGGGGTTTTGTGGGGTTTTTTTTGTTTTTTTTTGTGTTTTGTTTTATGATGTAGTGTGAGCTCTTTTGTATTATCAGATCTTGAAATGCACAGCAGTCTTTGTTAACTATTAGCATCCTAGGCGAGCCTACCAAACCTCAGAGCTCCTTCCCTTCCTCAGCCTCAAACTCTTCCCAGGCTTCCATCTTTTAGCTTGAAGCTGATTGCTTTGGGAATCTCATCCATGAAGCTATGTGATGTCAGACGTTCTGGAATGGGCTTGTCTCGCTCAGCATGAGTCTCCCAAGCTGCATCCATAGTGTGACACACCATAGTATCTTCTTTGTTGAGACTGGATACTATTTCCTGGCACACACATGGCACACATCCTTCATCTGCTCCTTTGCTTTTGAGCAGGTGGCCACTCCAGTGCTCTGACTATTGGGCCATAGTGATGTAGTGAGTGTGAGGTGGCTGGTGTTACTTCACCCATGTGTGTGTGTGTGTGTGTGTGTGTGTGTGTGTGTGTGTGTGTGCACATATGAGCACTCTCTATAGGCCATGATCAACATTGCATGTCTTTCGCAATTGCTTTCCACCTTACTGTTTAGGAAAGGGTTTCTGGCTAAACCTGGAACTCACCATTTGAGTAGACTAGACCAGCTGCCAGTGAGCTCCAGGGATCGTCCTGTGTCTGCCTTCCCTTTGCTGGGCTTACAGGCCCATGCCACAATGCCTGGCTGTTCACATAAGGACTCAACTTCAGCTCCTCATACTTGCTCAGCAAGCACTCTTCCAGCTGAATACCTGTGTCTCCAGCCTTTGGTTTTGATTCTTTGGGGGAAATAAGTGGCTGCAGCAATACTAGGATACATGGCTGGCCATACACGAAGCCTCTGTGATGCTTCCAACAGAGACCGCACTGCTGTCCACTCACACCGGCAGCACTAAGGACTCATTCCCCATCCTATCACACACATTATCATTTCCTGTCTGGGAGAGATGGCACCTCACAGCTGTTTCAGTTTTTGTCCCTGTGCACCATGTGCTCATTGTGAGTCTGCTTTGGAGGTTTTTGCCCATTGTTCAGCTGGCTCATTTGATATTTTGCCCTTAGTTTGTAGGTCTCCCTCTGCACTTGACATGCTAGCCTCTATCATCAGACACATGGATGGTAAGCGTTCTCTCATTGGGAAGACTTCTTTTCTGCTCTGTAGACTATTTCTTTGGTCATACAGAAGCTCCAAATCCCATGTAATCCTACCCATGAGTGCTTACTTTGCTTACCAAGAAACTGTTGCCTTTACCAATACCACGAGGCGTTACCCTGCAGCTTCTTGTAGAGGTTTCATGGTTCCAGGGGCTGCATTTGCATCCTATATCCACTTGGGGTTCCTTTTCTGTAAAAAAAAAAAAAAAGTTGAATTTCCTTCCTTTTTGAAAGTCCAGGTTTCCCAGAACTCTGCTTATAGACCTTATCTTTTCACCATTGAACATTTTCTTCACGCATCCCTGAAAGTTCAGATGCAAGGCCTAGGCTTCCACTCCCATCAAGGACTGGAAAGCTGCAGCAGAGCAACTGTTCCTGAGAAAGAAGTAAACCCCACCACATTATGTGGAGAAGAGCAGTTCTCTACTTGAAGATAGTACAATGCCTTGTAGAGAAGCAGAAGTGTCTTGTTACATTCTGTGTGATTCCAGCTCCTGGCAGAGGAACATGGGCTGTTTTCCTCTGGAGAAGAACAAGGTGCTCAAACTGGAGCCTGGCTTAGCTCAGTCCTGAGCACACCACCAGGTGTTTAGCAAACACAAGGTGCTTTTCAGTTCTATGGCTGACTTGTTCTCTGTTGGCATACTTTGCTCAGTGTGCTGAGGTACCTTGAAGAAGTAAAACTCTGTAAATCTAATCTTTACTGTGTGGAAAATGGGAGATGTAGTGTCTGTACCACAGGGGTCCTATAAAAGCAAAGTGGGATCCTCTAAAAGTGGTTCATGCCAGTCCGGGCATAGCACAATCATAAAATCTAAACTTTACTCAATTACTAAGGCCCAGTTGCATTTCTTAGTAATCAGTCCAAGCTTATCAGGAGTTTCTAAGGAGGGCCTAAATTTACTGTCTCCCAGCCATCAATGGTCCTCCAGGTATCTGACAGCAGATGCCATGTATCAATACTTTCAGTATCAATAGTCTACTTAACTTTCCATCTCTGAAATCTGCCTAGACTTGGATGTTTCTACCTTTGCTCACTAGTCGTTGCCAGGGGTCTGACTATTGTGTTTCTACAATGTGAACAGCGAAGTGAGAGTGGAAAGGCAGATGAAAGGAGAAGTACACATTAGCCATTGCCATGTGCTCCTTGCTCTCAGTAGGTCCCTGCAGGCTGTAAGTACAAGCCTAGATTTAGCTCTAACTATTCGTTCTAGTTCAATGGAGGGCAGGAGAACCTAAGGACTGTCTGTGGGAGTTCCCTGTGATGGACTGAATGTGGGCAGGTTCATGATTGCTTGTACATGCTTCTAGAGCCATCAGATGGAGTTAGAGTCGAATGTCTCTGAGTCCCCAGAGGTGAATGACACAGAAAGGAGCTGTTGGCCCTTGTGATGCTTGCTGACATTGGCTTAAATGGAGCCATTTCTGGAACTGCTACAGACACTCACTACTCAGAGCCTTGCAGTGAAATCCTACTGGTAGTCATTGAAAGCTCACTGTAAATCTCAAAGCCAATGGATAATGAACTTTGTAAAGGATTCCTGGGTGTTGTCACCATGACTCTCATCTTACCGGCTCCCATCTGAGATGCAGATAAGATGATAGATGTATGTCTGTCATGATTTGAGTGTGAAACATCTCCAACAGGCTGGTATTTTGAATACTCATGGCAGCTGGTAGCACTATTTTGAGAACTTGGTTATGTTTCCCCCAAGGAAGGAATTTAAATTAGTGTGGGGGATAGTGCATGAGTACAGTTGCCCACAGAAGCTAGAAGAAGGTGTCAGAGCCCCTGGAGCTGAACTTAAAGATGGTTGTAAGCCACATGGTGTGGGTCATGAGAGCTGAACTCCTGGTCTCTGGAAGAGCATTAAGCACTCTTGACCAATCCTCCCAGTCTGGTTGCTTGTGAGTGGCTTTTTAAAATGGGGTTCCTCTTTTGTATACACCCCCTATGGAAACAGCAGGAAGCAATTATGGTTCAGCCTTAACTATTCCATGAAAGCCTCTCACTAAATTTTATTTATGAAAAATTTTTGTCTATTAAAATTTCCTGGAAATTTGTACATGCTACCAGGTTAACATGTGCTGCTCCCAATAAAACAAAACCTGGGCTATTGGTTCTGAAAATACACATCTAAAAATTATCTTCTCAAGTTTGTTTAGGATTCAGGCGTCCACTCATCTCTAGCTCCCTTTAAATATTTGACAGTCTAAAAGTTTCTTTATACAAAGAAACTTTTCTCATGTCCATCCCACCTCTCATGACTCCTCTTTACTCAGTTCTTAGCTCAAACTGTGTTTAACCAGATCTTCTCAACTATTCAACACCTACCCCCTGTTTCAGGTGGTAAACTAGAGAGGAGGACTAAGAAACAAAACAATAAGAGCTGTGCAAATAAATCAATCAAGCTGAATACTCTGACTGGACACACAGGAAATATGCTTCTCTCTTTTTTTTTTCTTGTTTTATTTGAACTCCAGTTTTGTCACGATGCCAGGCTGGCCTTGAACTCATAATCCTCCTTGTTCTGTCTCCTCTCATTCTTAATCCTTCTTTTGGTCCTGGGGAGTCTGAGGCCTCCTACAGCCAAAGCCTTCTCTTCCTCTGCCTTTATGTTAGTAGCAACACTCAATTAATACATTTTCGTCCAAATATATAAATTAAAAGATTTCTTGGTTGGACAGTCAGAAACTTGGCCTAATCCACTCAATTCTCAAGAATGTTGTTTACCAGAGGATCTACTAAGATATTCTGTTATTGAATAGAAGTTCACAAAATTTAAATTTTTACCATTTCCCCTCAGGGTCTCAAATGAGAAACTAAAAGTAACTTCATAGAAGAGCGAAGGCATGAGACCCTATGCCTTTGCTTCTGGGGTTTATGGAAATAGTTTTACGTTTTCTAGTGGGATTCTTTAAGGTCCAAGCAGTGAATTCATTGTGCATTTCATGTTCATACAGAGCAGCTCAGTATCTCTGTCTGCATTTTGGGGCCAAACAAGGAGGTCTGGGACTGGAGAAAGACACAACACGTATTTCACTCACTGCAAGTTTATAGGAGAAGAATGAGCGGATGCATTTCCTGTCTCCTTTAGGGAAAAAAATTTGTTTGTTTGTTTGTTTGTTTATTATGTGAGATGCATGCATGAATGTGTGTGCATGTTTGTGGATGCATGCATGCAGGTGTGTGTGTGTGTGTGTGTGTGTGTGTGTTCAGCTGTGTACATGCATGGAAAAAGTCATTGGGTATTTCCCTCTGTTTTTCTGACTATTTCTTTGAGGAGCAGTCTCACCTGGAACTCACATCTTCTTGGTTAGTCTGGCAGCTAACAAGCCCAGATCCTTCTGTCCCAGCCTGCACCCCATTCCCAGAGCTGGAGTCACAGGCATTGGTTGGTGTGTGGACACTGGCATCAGGATTGTGCAGCAAGCAGTCTTTTTTTTAAAAAAAAACAAAACCATAATTTGTCATTGATTCTTTGTGAATTTCACATCATGTACCACAATCCCACTCATTTCCCACTCTTTCCATATTCACCCCAACCTAAAACTTCCCCCAGAGAAGAAATTTTTAAAAATTTGAAGTTAAACAAACAAACAAGCAAACAAACATCTTGCTGACCCCCATGGCAATGACAGCAGCAGGCGTTCTGAGCCCCTGAGCCTACCACCTCCCCATAGTCTGATGTAGACATTTTGTCCTGGGTTTTGGAAGCTGCTGCCCACTGTGAGGACACACAATGATATCTGTAAAGTTATGTCAGCTGTCTTGAGCTTGGACAGTTCATATTACAGACTGCTGCTTGGTGGCTCATCATTGTTTGTGGACTGCTCTTTACAGGGCTGGTCCTTGGCAGGATGCTGGATAGGGCAGAGTAAACAGAGAGGTAGCAGACTTCCATTAGGGTTTGTCAGTGAGGACCTCAGTGTGTCTAGTCCTCTTCCCTGAATTAGGGCAGCCTCTTTCTTGTGTGGGAGAATCAGTCCTGGGTTCCAGCCCTGAGGACTGACAGAGGAGCAGGTGTTCCCAAGGTCATTGTTCAGGGACTGAGGCTGCAGCCATCTCTGGTTTTGAGGGAAAAAAAGAGCAGCCATCTGGCTGAGGTGAAATTGTTCAAGGTAACAACACTAGGAAGGGATGCTCATATGCAAGGAACCTAAATGTAGAGTATTTCACACCATACACACATACACACACACACACACACACACACACATGCACACTACATACATACATTCATACAACATATACCACACACACACACACACACACACATACATACACACACCACAAACCCCACATTGCACACACACTCCATACCAACTGCTCTTCACCCCCACATTTATATTCACATACCACACTATTGCCCACACAGAACACACATACTGTCTTTTCCCAATATCCTCTGACCTTCCTTCTCTACTGTAGAAACTACAGTAGTAAACACCATGATACACTGTGAGAACAGCCCTGGCATGTAGTAGCTCTGCATCATGGTCACACAGTGTACAAGTTGTCAACAGGTGACATCAAAATTCACATTCTGGGCCACTTAACCATGAAACACTGTGGGGCTGGCGAGATGGTTCAGCAGGTAAGAGCACTGACTGCTCCTCCAAAGGTCCTGAGTTCAAATCCCAGTTATCACATGGTGGCTCATAACCACCTGTAATGAGATCTGACCCCCTCTTCTGGTGTGTCAGAAGATAGCTTCAGTGTACTTATGTATAATAATAAGTAAATCTTTTTTAAAAAAATAACTACGATACACTGTGTCTACCAGTGATGTGAGACACTGGGAAGTTTTCAGAATCCCTTCTTCCTTCAGAGTTGTAAGTCAGAGTTGGCACAAAGTTGACCATGCTGTGGGATCTGTACTGTTAACAGCTGATGAGAGACCTCAGGGGAAGCAAGAGATGTTCAAGCTTACCTTGACCCACACTCTTCCTTGGCTCTCTTTCTAGTCACCAGCCCTGTTGTCCCCAAGTCTGCACCAGGGCTGCCAGTATTCAAGAGTCATAGGCTAAGTCATCCTTGGCAGAACTTTTACCTCCCTGGTACCTCTGGATGGTGGAGAAGCTCAGTGTGTGTAGGAGTCATTATCCAGTGACGGTCTCAGATTTCACCTCTGACTGGAGCATTACCATGCCTCTCGGGTACTACACAAGCATTTGAGCCTTACTTCTACCACTCTGCTTTTCTGGGTTTTAATGTCTATCTTCACCACTGCTCCTGTCTAGTTAAAGAGTGGACTATAGAGGGAACTCATGGTTGTAACAGTTTTAGGATGCATGAGAAGAGACAAGCTTCTTATATTGCAACATGGCTCTCTGAACCCTGCTGATTAGATGTTGTACATGTATGGTGCTGGCACTGGGGATGTGACCACCCTTGGTAGCACGCTTGACTGGCCTGAAGAATGTCCTGAGTTCCATACCCCTCATTACATAAATCAGGCAGAGAGGCAACCTGCCTGTCATCCCAGCCTACATAACAAGTGCCAAGCCAGCCTGGACTGCATGGGACCTTGTCTCAAAGGAAAATTAAATAAGTAAAAAGTAAAAGCAAACAAGTTAAAGGTGGCTTGATATGAAGTTGAAAAGAATGTTCTGAGGTTAAAAGTTCAGCCACAGAGACTCATGAGGACCACTGTACAAGGCATGCCATTTGTTGCAAAGAACTGACTCACTTGGGCAGCTCTCTTTATTATTTTCCTATGTTCTCATTGCTTCTCTGTTGGTTATTGCATCCTGCCTTCTGCCTGCTTTTGGTTTGCTTTGTTCTTCTCTAGATAGTTTATTAAAGATAGTGAGTTATTGATCTGAGGTCTTTCTTCTTTCTTAATATGAGCACTCACTAGAGTTTCCCTCCAAGGACTGCATTCATTGAATCCCCTAAGTTTTGGTGCGGTGTTTTGTTTTCAACACAATTCATGCTTATTTCCCCATGGTCCCTTCTTTTATCCATTGGTTATTTATGAGGGAATTGTTTAACTTCTACACATCTGTGTGTGCTTTTATGTGCCCATCTATTATTGATTTCCAGATTCAGTCTGCTGTGATCCAAACCATGCTTTTCCTGACTGAATTTCTGTCTTTCTATAAGTATTGAGATTTGTTTCATTACCTAACACCTGGAGAATGTTCCATATGCACTGGGAGAAGTATGTGTTCTGCTTGTGGGGAGCATCAGTCATAGTTCACAAAGCACAGAGTGTCTTACACAGGTGTTTGGGGAAGGGCATGGCAGGGCTGTGAAGACACAAACATTCAGCTCCTACTTCCATTCTGGATTCACAACACACATATGTTACATACTAGCTTAGCTTCCCTTTGAAACTCCACTCTCCCATCCTGGAGACCACAAACTTGGTTTGTGTTCCTTATAATTCAATTAATAACTAAAAATATTTATGAGCTCCTAGTCTCTGTGGTTAAAAGAACATTTTCTCTGGGCTGACTCACTCATTAAGAACACTTACTGTTCTTGCAGAGCACTGGGGTTCAGTTCCCAGAACCCACTTGGCTGTTATCAGCCATCACTTGTAACTCTAATGCCCAAAACTGACACTCTCTTCTGGCTCCCCATGAGCATTGGCCATGCACATGGTACACACACACACACACACACACACACACACACACACACACACAGGCAAATACTTATACACCTCTTTTTAAAAACCCTCTTAAATATAGTTTTCTCATGCTTTCCATTCAGTATCTTAGAAATGTACACATCTAGCTAAATAAGGAAGACTAAAATGGGGTTCCTTTTTTCACAGGCTATGAAGACTGGAGTGGAAAGTGTATTACTTTGGGGAGCTCAAAGGTTTAATAATTAGAAGTGATGAATGCCGTCATTGGTCACCCTAGTGGCCCCAGCCATGAAGTACCACATGTACACATCTACTTGTTTGTGCACTGATTAGAGCACAATGATGAGCAAGGAGTGTGGAGCTATGACATGGAAGTGGAAAGTGTGCCATGCTTTTAGATCCTTCAAAGAGCAGTCTGGTAGAGGAACCAAGGAAGGAAGAGAGGCCCATGGTATACCATAAGACCATGAAACAACCTATGCTAAAGATAGGCATCAGTTCCTGAAGAGAATAGGCCATTGATGTGTCAGCCACTTACCCAGGATGATGACCATGGCTTCCGGGAATCCATGCTTCCCCATCTGGACATCAGAAGTGAGGATAGAGCTTGGTTTAGACAATGATTGAAATAATTGCCAACATCTGAAAATGTGCCACAGGTATCTCTAAAACAGGGTCTCTAGCACAGACTCCTGTTACTTCTTCTGCAAAAGGTTATTCTCTTAGGTTATTAGAGTTTCTCATGAACCGCCATACATCCTTCCCTCTGCCCTCAGACCCTCCTCCCTCTAAAGAGGGAAACTCTCCTTCTTAAAGTTGAAGTCTACCATGTCTAGATAGCTTATTTGAGCTCAGTCCAAAATGGAGGACTCTCTTTCCCAGCTGGTGTTCCTCTTCTCCATTTATCTGGAGAACCTCAACTCCCACACTCTGTGTGAGGAATGTCATGTAATTACATGATATTAATTACAGGTTTTCTCACCTGAGAGTACAGGTTCAACCTCCTGAATACCTCTTCATCCATCTGTGGATTAGGTATCCCCAGAACCTTTAACAGCAGCCAATGAAACTTCCCCCTTGGAAGAATCCCTTCCTCACACTCCAAGGTTTATATTGTCCTTGTCTACCCTGAATAAACTGTATGAGCACAAGCTATTTCATTGAATACCATCTGAGAGAGCTGCTTCATTGAATGCTGTCTAAAAGAGCTGTAACATTAAAGAGCTATAACACTGAAATCTTCAGAGGAGACTTCCTTTCTCCAGCATTCACTGCTGGACTGGGATCTTGCTGACACACCCGTTCTGTACTTCACTTCATCCTTTCCCACCTAATGCACTTCGGGTTCCAGACACCCCAAATATGGACCACAGAACTCATCTCTGCTCCATCCTTCCTAGCTCTGTATGTAGTGCCACGTGGATACCACAAAGGAAAAGGAGAAAAATAGAACCACACCTGCCGTGACTACATCCACCATCACCCTCTTCATCAGACCAATGTTGCTTGGGCCATCATATTCTCTTCCCACAAACCACCACCTTTCTAATCTTCCCCTGTCTGATCATCACTGTTCCTACACTGGCCCTAAGACTAGCCGTTTTCACACCAGTCAGCCGCCAAGTGGGTCTTAAGAAAGCAGCTGGCAGCAGCTAGGCACAGATCCCAGATGGTTGTTTATCTGTCCAGACAATCAGAACTCTATCAAAATGCTAAAACTCAAAAACACTTCAGATTATTTACAGTGGGAAAATGGAGTCTCGGGGGCCAGAGATATAACAAAGGCTATGAACTCCAGCTGACTGAGTTGCCTTCCCTTTGGCTCCCAAGGCTTTGTGTTTAACCTTTATCAAGTAACAACATCAGTAAATAACTATTTGTTCTACTGCCATTCATGACCCAGATGGCTTTTCCCTCCAGACAGGTTTGAAGCTGTCTGTGACACACTATTTTGAACCTGTCATATATAGTTCAGACTCAATTGCCGTTTGGTTAAAAGTTCACTCGTAAGCATTTGCCTTGTGTGGATATGAAGGAATTCACCACTGGACTTGTTTGGTATACATATCCCTTCCAGCAAGTGATCAGAGGATGAGGATGATAGTTGGTGGGATTGATAATCTGATGGGCCAAGTGATGATGGTCTTACGGAAGAGAGAGTGATCAATGAAGAGAAGGTAGTGAATATTCAGAGGGAGGAGCATTTAAGGGTAGGAAGGAAGAGTGCGTTCTAGTCAAGATAGCCCTGATATACAGATGGGCGTGGCAGAGATCAGAAGACTGTGAATGGCTAGTATGAGCAGTCCATGGGCTTCTTTGATACCACTGTGGGAAGTTAAGAGAACATCAGATTCTAGAGGACCAGCATTCTGAGGATGTTGAGCTGGCAATGCTCATGAGATATCTGTGACAATGTCAACCCCATGAATGTGGAACACATGTAAGATGTGGGCACAAATAAAATGCAATGGTCTTAGTTAACATAAGGCTAATAGTTGCTTGGAATAGTATCATATTAGCTGATTAGTGAATGGTGGTGTGTAAGAACGGAAGGCTAATCAAAACAACAGAGGCCTTTGGCACTCAGTTAAATTAGGCTGGAATGGGAATAGGGGCTAGTGGACATGAGAAAACTGTGGCATGGTCTGGCATCTGTGGTGAAGTTGGAGATGAAGCTCTAGTGACACCTTGTAGGATCTATAGAGAAATTGCTATGAGCAATGTCCCAATGAGTGTTGGGAAAACCCCTGACTAAAACTCACAGTAGAAAGAATATGATAGGAAGAAGTAATGATGTCATGAGAGTGGACTAGGAGAAATTTCAGAGAGAAGAAAAGCTGAGGCTGCAGTAGGGTATACTAATGTGTCAGTGGATGACATCAAATTCAGTTCTTTGAAAGTTCATTCTGATCTTCTGGTCTGTGCTGGTCTACTTTGAGCTTGAACTCAGCAGCCAGTCCCACAGCCCTTAGAGGTGGCTCCAATCCCAGAAGCTCTAGCACACCCAAGACCTTAGGATCAGGGTTGAGGAGAACACAACACCTGTTCAAACACCATAGGATCCAGGGACACAGGAACCCCTCCTGACCAGTGACTTGGATTCCTTCCAGTCTGTGCCTGTCGACCTTGGGCACAAACTCAGTAGCCAGTCGCACAGCCTCCAAAGGAGGTTCTACTTCCAGGCACTCTAGCACAAACAGGATCTTAGGATCCCAGGATCCCAGAATCTTGGTCACCAAACCTAAGGATAATAGGTATAGAAGAGAGTGACGATTCCCAACTTAAAGGGCCAGTAAATATCTTCAACACAATTACAGATGAAAATTTCCCTAACTTAAAGAAAGAGATGCCCATGAACATACGAGAGGCCTACAGAACTCCAAATAGACTGGACCAGAAAAGAAATTCCTCCCATCACATAATAATCAAAACACCAAATGCACAAAACAAAGAAAGAATATTAAAAACAGTAAGGGGAAAAGATCAAGTAACGTATAAAGGCAGACTTATCAGAATTAACCCAGACATCTCACCAGAGACTATGACAGCTGGAAGATCCTGGGCAGATGTCATACAGACCCTACAAGAACACAAATGCCAGCCCAGACTACTATACCCAGCAAAACTCTCAATTACCATAAATGGAGAAACCAAGATATTCCATGACAAGACCAAATTTACACAGTATCTTTCCACAAATCCAGCCCTACAAAGGATAATAGACAGAAAACACCAACACAAGGAGGGAAATTACACCCTATAAAAAGCAAGAAAGTAATCTTTCAACAAACCCAAAAGAAGATAGGCACATAAACATAATGCCACCTCTAACAACAAAAATAACATGGAATAACAATCACTTTTCCTTAATATCTGTTAACATCAATGGACTCAATTCCCCAATAAAAAGACAGACTAAGAGACTGAATATGTAAACAGGACCCAATATTTTGTTGTATACAGGAAACACACTTTAGTGACAAAGATGCTACCTCAGAGTAAAAGATTGGAATACAATTTTTCAAGCAAATGGTCCCAAGAAACAAGCTGGAATAGCCATTCTAATATCAAATAATATTGACTTTCAACCAAATGTTATCAAAAAGCATAAAGAAGGACACTTCATACTGGTCAAAGGAAAGATCTACCAAGATGAACTCTCAATTCTGAACATCTATGCTCCAAATGCAAGGGCACCCACATTCATAAAAGAAACTTTACTAAAACTCAAAGCACACATTGCACCACACCCAATAACAGTGGGAGACTTTAACATCCCACTCTCAGCAAGAGTCTGGAAACACAAACTAAATAGAGACACAGTGAAACTCACAGAAATTATGAACCAAAAGGATCCAACAGATATTTATAGTACATTTTATTATAAAGCAAAAGAATATACTTTCTTCTCAGTACCTCATGGTACCTTCTTCAAAATTGACCATATAATTGGCCACTAAACAAGCCTCAACGGATACAAGAAATTGAAATAATCCCATGCACCCTATCAGATTACCATGGACTAAGGCTGGTCTTAAATTCCAACAAAAACAATGGAAAACACACATACACATGGAAACTGAACATCGCTCTACTCAATGATAACTTTGTCAAGGAAGAAATAAAGAATGAAATTAAAGACTTTTTATAATTTAATAAGAATGAAGACAGATCATAACAAAAACTTATGGGGCACAATGAAAACAGTGGTAAGAGGAAAAGTCATAGCTCTAAGTGCCTCCAAAATGAAACTGGAAAGAGCTTACACTAACAGCTTGACAGCACATCTGAAAGCTCTAGAACAAAAAGAAGCAAATACACTCAAGAGGAGTAGATGGCAGGAAATAATCAAACTCAGGGCTGAAATCCACCAAATAGGAACAAAAAGAACTACACAAAAACCAGGAGCTGGTTCTTTGAGAAAATCAGCAAGATAAATAACCCCTTAGCCAAACTAACCAGAGGGCACAGAAACAGTATCCAAATTAATAAAATCAGAAATGAAAAGGGAGACATAACAATGGAAACTGTGGAAATTAAAAAATTCATCAGATCCTACTACAGAAGTTTATACTCAACTAAATTGCAATATCTGGATGAAATGAACAATTTTCTAAACACATACAAGGTGCCAAAGTTAAAACAGGATCACATAAACCATCTAAAGAGTTCCATAACCCCTAAAGAAATAGAAGCAGTCATTCACAGTCTCCCAATCAAAAAAGCTCAGGACCAGATGGGTTCAGTGAAGAATTCTATCACACCTTTAAAGAAGACCTAATACCAATACTCTTCAAATTATTCCACAAATTAGAAATAGAAGATACACTACTCAATTCATTCTATGAAGCCACAATTACACCTATACCTAAACCACACAAAGACCAAAGAAAGAGAACTTCAGACCAATATCTCTTATGAACATTGATGCAAAACTACTTAATAAAATTCTTAACAACTGAATCCAAGAACACATCAAAATGGTCATTCACCATGATCAAGTAGGCTTCAACCCATGGATGCAGGGATGATTCAATATATGAAAATCCATTAACGTAATCCACTACATAAACAAACTTAAAGAAAAAAAAACCCACATGATCATTTCATTAGATGCTGAAAAAACATATGACAAAATTAAGCGTCTACAGTCATACCACCCTGAATGCGCCTGGTCTCGTCTGATCTCGGAAGCTAAGCAGGGTTGGGTCTCATTAGTACTTGGCTGGGAGACTGCAGGGGAATATCAGGTGCTGTAGGCTTTAAAAAAATTGAGCATCTTTTCATGTTAAAAGTCTTGCACAGATCAGAAATTCAAGGCCCATACCTAAACATAGTAGAAGCAATATACAGCAAACCAGTAGCCAACATCAAACTAAATGGAGAGAAACTTGAAACAATCTCACTAAAATCAGGAACTAGACAAGGCTGCCCACTCTCTCCCTATCTATTCAACAAAGTACTTGAAGTTCTAGGTAGGGCAATTAGACAACAAAAGAAAGTCAAAAGGAATCAAATTGGAAAGGAAGAAGTCAAAATTTCACTATTTTCAGATGATATGATCTTATACTTAAGTGACTTCATAAATTCCACCAGAGAACATCTAAAGCTGAAAAACAACTTCGGCAAAGCAATTGGATATAAGATCAGCTCAAACAAATCAGTAGCCTTCCTCTACTCAAAGGATAAACAGGCTGAGAAAGCAGTTAGGGAAATGACACCCTTCACAATAGCCACAAATAATGTTACATACCTTGGTGTGACTCTAACCAAGCAAGTGAAAGATCTATATTATAAGAGCTTCAAGTCTCTGAAGAAAGAAATCGAAGATTTCAGAAGATGGAAACATCTCCCATGCTCATGAATTGGCAGAATTAATACAGTAAAAATGGCCATCTTGCCAAAAGTAATCTACAGATTCAATGCAATCCCCATCAAAATTCCAACTCAATTCTTCATAGACTTAGAAAGAGCAATTTGTAAATTCATTTGGAATAACAAAAAACCCAGGATAGCAAAAGCTATTCTCAACAATAAAAGAACTTCTGGGGGAATTACCATCCCTGACCTCAAGCTGTATTACAGAGCAATAGTGATAAAAACTGCATGGTATTGGTACAGAGACAGGCAGAAAGAACAATGGAATAGAATTCAAGACCCAGAAAAGAATCTACACACATATGCTTACTTGTTCTTTGACAAAGAAGCTAAAACCATCTAGTGGGGAAAAAAAGACAGCATTTTTAACAAATGGTGTTGATCAAACTGGCAGTCAGCATGTAGAAGAACGCAAATTGACCCATTCTTATAAAGCTCAAGTCCAAGTGGATTGAGGACCTCCACATAAAACCAGATACACTGAAACTTATAGAGGAGAAAGTGGGGAAGAACCTCCAGCACAGGGAAGAAATTCCTGAACAGAACACCAACAACTTATACTGTAAGATCAAGAATGGACAAATGGGACCTCATAAAATTGCAAAGCTTATGTAAGGCAAAGGACACTGTCAATAAGACAAAAAGACAACCAACAGTTTGCAAAAAGATTGTTATCAATTCTACATCTGATAGAGGGCTAATATCCAATACATAGAAAGACCTCAGGAATTTAGACTCCAGAGAATCAAATAACCCTATTAAAAATGAGTCATTTTCAATTGAGGAATATCGAATGGCCGAGAAGCACCTAAAGAAGTGTTCTACATCCTTGGTCATCAGGGAAATGCAAATCAAAACAACTCTGAGATTCCACCTCACACCAGTCAGAATGGCTAAATTCAAAAACTCAGGTGACAGCAGATATTGACGAGGATGTGGAGAAAGAGAAAGACTGCTGCTCCATTGCTGGTGGGAATGCAAGCTGGTACAAGCCCTCTGAAAATCAGTTGGGTGGTTCCTCAGGAAATTGGACAGAGTATTTCCTGAGGACCCAGCTATACCATTCCTGGGCATATACACAGAATTTGCTCGAACACGTAATAAGAACACATGTGTCACTATGTTCATAGTA
>JADRCD010237183.1:11551-27139 GCA_019843815.1 Montemys delectorum | reverse complement strand
AGACTAAGCCGATGGCTCTTCCACACATGTGCAAACGCCTCACTGTTCTGTAAGAACAGACCTGCAGCTGGATGTGAAGCCTGCTGGCATCAGAATCTACATACCCAGTCACCACAACGTATTTCCCGTCTGGCTGATGCTTCAGGCGATCTAGTGCTGACAGCAAAACTTTGGCCTTCGTTTCCCCGTACAATTCCACCTCTTCTGTGAGCAGCCCAATTTCTCGGGCCAGGTTACCGATGAGCTTTGGTTTGCAGGATCGTGATATGGCAATGTCACTTTAAAAACACAAGGATGGGTGTCACTCTTTAGTCACCGCATTCAGTGAACCCCACACTAGTTACACACTCCTCCCCCCAGTCTACGGTGCCGTCAGGAGAAACACACGTGGACCCACCCGTGGTACCCAGCAGTTAGCCCTCCCCAGCCACAACGCTCCAGCCAAGAACATCTCACTCCTACCTTGGGACGGGTGTCCTGAGGCTCAGCTTGTTATACTGAATGCTCCACTTCCCTGGCTTAAATTTCTGCAGAAAGCGTTGTGCGCTCTCTACTGTACTCTGGGCAAAGTGAGAGGAATGGAGAGAGAAGCGGTGAGTAGTTTAACTCCGCGCATCAGGTTTGAGACCACAGTTCAATCCAACTGAATCAATTCACAACTCTCCTTGCAAACAGCTCAGCTAGAAGGGAGAGGAGGTGCCGAGCTCTGAGGCCTTTGCCTTACCCCCACCAGCAGGTGTAGAGCCAGCCAGCTATTCAGTTTGTACTTCAGTTCTAGACGCCAAAGGACTTAAGGGCGCCACCTCCTCTATCAATGTGAGGGATGCCATTGCTTGATCACTCTCTCCTCTTTCCTTCAACAGACTCTTATCCGAGCCTAATTTCGGAGTGGGACTTAGTGGTGTCTTTGGGTAGAATAGTCTTTAGAACAATCCAGAACTTTCTGCGCCGTACCTGCATCAGCATTGCCACAGTCATGGGCCCCACGCCACCGGGGACAGGAGTGATAAAGCTCGCCCTCTCCTTGGCCTCATCGTATGCCACGTCACCCACGACTTTCCTTCCATTTGGCTTGGTATCATCTGGTTCAGGAGAGGGGAAGAAATTAGAGTCTCAGAGTCACAATGACGTAATCATTTACAGCTTTAGTGAGTTTGGCTCCCTGTCCGCAAAAAGATCTACCTAAAATTTAAGAGGGTATTGGTCCCATAAGGCTTGAGTGTCTACTTTAATTAAAGTTACTGGACACACCTGGGGTGCAGTTCTGTGGTAGAGCACTGGACCAGCACGGGTTGGGGCCTGGATTCTATCCTGATCCCCAGTGCTAGATAGATGGCTGGTGCTCCCCATCTTCTAGGGAGAAAATTACATTATCTGAAAAACCTCAGGAGATGTGTAAGGGGCAAGAACAGAAAATTAAAATAATTTAAGAATAAATAAATACCTTTAAAAAGGGGGGCTTTTCAGATCCCAGAGAATCCTTTTATAGTCCCCCTGGTGATAAATAAAATATGCTTCTTATTCTTAAAATGTACGACCTTTTAAAATGTTAATTTGCCAAGGCCTACAAAGGATTTTTTTTTTTTTTTAGGTACACAAAGCTCCAACTATGTCACAGCTGCCAGATACGTTTCTACAGCAACTGTCAGCAGTTACTGAGCTCTAGGCAGGAGCCGGAGGAACAATTCAACATCCCGTTCCCAAGACTGAGCAGTTACTTAAATGCTTGCTCAAGGCAAAGAATATAATTACACTTCCCTTAAAAGGACCAGAAGCACAAATCTCTCCAGCGAAGAATAGCTATTCAAGGGAACCAACTCAGAGATGCACCATAGCTCACACAAAGAACATCCCACACCTTGCTCTGGTGCACTTCCGGGAGATGCTGGGGGACAGGCCTAGACCTTGAAGCACTAAAGTTCCCAGGGAGGATCTGGTAGAATCTTAGGCACATTTCCAGTTCTCTTCAAGCATGTTGCTATGTCGGGAGAGGAAGTTTTCAGATGTAGCCAAAAAATAAAACAACCCCAAACCAAGAAGCTTCTGTCACTAGGATGAGCTTGTTCACTATCACTGTCCTCTGCCCTTCGAGGCTTTGCACTTGCGGTCCAAAAATGCCAAGGCCTAACACACACCCGCTCACAATGCTTTAGGTTACTGAAAGGCTAAAGTGGTACACCATGGCGAGAAAGAGTCTACTCGTAGTCCTTTCCGAAGCCTTTTTGAAATGCAGGAGGAGGGAGAAAGGAAGGTTCAGAAAGCAAAAACTGAGCCATAGAAGCATCTCAGCCTGGGTCGGATCACCAGAGCGCATGTTAGGAGTTGGATGCACCTGTCATTCTAACATTTCCTAGGCCGAGGGGTTGACAGAAAAAATCACCAGGAAACTAGTGGGCCAGCTTGTCTGGGGGGATACAGAAGGGTAGAAACAAAACTATCTCACCAAGGCAGAGGGATGCAGGAACCAATTCCAAAAAGTTTTCCTGACTTCCGCACATGCCCAGTAACGCGTACACACTGACCAAACACTGAGGGTTGACTTAATTCCCTGCTGAAGAAGGGACACGAGCCTCACCAATATTGTGTGGTTGGTAGGAAAGTGGCCCTTTATCAGCATGGTTATCCACTCCTATCTCTACACTTATTCTTTCGATGGAAACTTCCAAACATAAAACTCAAACTTGGCTTGAGTCTGCCTCTGAAATGCAGTTTGGAGACTACTAGCTATAGAGGCCGGTCAGTCCAGAAACCCTTACACTGTGAGCGGAGATGCTGAAGTGAGGAGTCTGCCCCTTCTAAATAAAGCATTGGCACCTCTCGGAGTATCTTTAGCCAACCAGGGAAGTCAGTCACCAGCTCCAGTCAATACTTCCCTTGATCTACTTGATTCCTGAAAAATATTCTTTTGACTGGAGACATAGCTCAGTGCCAGAACTTTTGCCCAGAATGTACAAAGTCCTGAGTTTGACTCCCCAACACTGCAAATCAAAATTTAAAAACTGGAAAAATGTATGCATTAATTCAATCTTAATCTGTAAGGTGATTCATTCCTTTTATCTTTGAGTGGCTCACATAAACAAGTCTTATCTGTCTGTCTGTCTGTCTTTCTGTCTTATTTATTTATTGTTTTTTCAAGACAGGGCTTCTCTGTGTAGTCCTGGCTGTCCTGGAACTCAGAACGATCCTCCTGCCTCTGCCTCCTGAATGCTGGGATTAAAGACGAGCCACCACCACCAGGCTCAGTTTTTAATAAGATAAAACTCGGGGCTGGTGAGATGGCTCAGCTGGTGAGATGGCTCAGCCGGTAAGAGCACTGACTGCTCTTCCGAAGGTCCTGAGTTCAAATGCCAGCAACCACATGGTGGCTGACAACCATCTGTAATGAGATCTGACGCCCTCTTCTGGTACCTCTGAAGTCAGCTACAGTGTACTTATGTATAATAATAAATAAATCTTAAAAAAAAAAAAAAAAGATAAAACTCATAGTCTCATGCTTGCTAAGCTCTTCTTCTACCACTGATACTCAATTCTCTATCAAACAATTTAAAAAATATGAACCAAGAAGTGGCCTAAGGAGTGGACTAGATTGCTTCATCAAATGAACATATTCTAAGATCAGTCTTTGGGTCTTGAGACACACCTCCGGGCTGTAATGATATGATCCCAGGGAACTACACATTTTAGCCTTATTTATATTTACGTGACCATATGCATAGGACCAGTGAAAACATTGATGACTACCTATACTGTTTTAATATCTACATAACAAATCAATGTTAACGCCAAAGTTTCAGGCATATCTACAGAATTCTAGATTCTGACCCAGTTTAGTTTTATCACAAATAAGCAAGCAAGCAAGCAGACAAACAAATCTCTCCCTTTCCCTGAAGTAATAAGGATGGAGTCCAGGGTAGCATAGCTAGGCAACTCGTCCACTGAGCTGCGCCCCCAGACCACGGTTTCCTGTTTCTCTTTTTACAATGCCCATAGTAGTAGTTTATAACCCAGAGATGTGGGGATGTAAGCAGACTGAGCTTAGATGTCACATTGCAAGAATTCACGGTGGGGAGATGCAGGAGAGCAACTTCTTCCACACCCGTCAGATAATTACACCCAGCAAATGAGTGATCAATTATGAGCTACTGTCTTAAAATCGAGGCCAAGTGGGAGGGAGGTTAGAAACGGTGAGAACTTGACAGTGACGAATGCTCCTGGCAGCTCAGTGTCTGCATTTTAAACTTCAGATGGGAAGGGAGAAAAAACATAATGATCCTTGCTGTAACTGCCTCAACAATTCCACAGACTGAGTGCTAGTCAGGAGGCAGGCTGCCAGACCAGGCAGCACAGAGGCCACCGAGGAGCTCCCCAGAGCAGAACTTGGAGCCAGAAGAACACAAGGCACACTCAAAATGATGAGTTCTGTGGGACTGGAGTGAGGGGAAGAAGGATTTTCAGAAGACAAAGATCATCCCTGGATGAAAGGAAAATCAGATATGATTTAGGAAGAACTAACATGGAGGAGAGGAACTGAAGAAGCCATTTGATGTGCAAATACAGAGAACGGTAATTGCTGCTGTGGTCCAATGGGAGAGCACTGTGCACCATGCACAAGGCCCTGGGTTTGAGTCCCACAACCACAAAATGAATGAATGAATGAATGAATGAATGAATAAATTAATGAATAAATGGAGTCCACAACTAGGCCATACTTAGGCACAGAGCCCAAGGCCTGCTATAGTGCTCAGTCAGTGCATATAAGTAATGTTCCTACATGTAATTAAAAAAAAAATATATATATGATATGCATGTAGTATAGTTACTACATATACTATATACATATATTTACATAATCTAACCTCTATATATTTATACAGTAAATATATAGAAGTCTACAGCTATCTACAATATAGTTATTATATATTTGTAGATATATTATATAAGTATAAGTGACTATATAGTAATATATAAGTATACATACACAGATATACTGTTTCTACACACACACACACACACACACACACACACACACACACACGCATGTGGATATTTCTGTACTGTTCTTGGACATTTCTTTTGAGAGAACAACCTGCCACATAGACAGAAGATGCCAAGGAGACGGCTCAGTGGGTGAAAGAACCTATCACCAAGTTTAATGGCATAAGTTTAAATGTGATAAGTGGAGGCTACCATGCGACTAACAGGCAAAGTAATGTAGTCAGCGTGGGCATTGGTGGCAAAAGCGTGGCTCCTGTCCCAAGCAGGAGGAAGCGGGGGACAGAGGATGGCACAAGACTTTACCAAAGCCACTCTGGATGGCGAACAATTTAAAATTTGGTGTGTTGGTGCACACCTTTAATCTTAGCACCCTGGAGGCAGATCTCAAGGAGGAGGTCAGGGCCAGCCTGGTCTATATAATGAGTTCCAAGCCATCCTGGACTACAGAGTGAGACCATGCCTCAAAAACAAAGGACCTCACTGACAGTTGAGGAATTTTCCACTTAATAGTTTTGGACCACAGTTGACCTTGAGTAACTGAAACCAGGGAAAGGAAGATCACAGACAAGGAAAGCCTACTGCAGTTCATCATTAGGTCTACCTAGTGCCTTCATTAGAATACAGGGTGATGGGTATACGAAGGCACAACAGTAGCCAGGTGAGGCCTGCACACCTGTAACCCTGCATTCAGGAGGCTAGCACAAGGCAGCCATGAATTCAAGGTCAGGATTGGCTACTAGAAGAGATCTTGTCCCAAACAAACAAGCAATGATGCATCTGTCGCCTCTCCCACTCTCTCTGGACTAAGTCAACTGAGGATTGGTAGGTCAGTGGGGAGCCATACCTCTGACCCCAGGCAGGACCCACAGAGGACAACCTCCTCACAGCCAGGCTCACTAAGCCCTGGTACTTGATATAAAATGAGTTTTCTGTTCAGCCCCACTCACCTGGAACATAATTGATCCCACAGTCTATGACCACAGCCCCAGGCTTGATCCACTCCCCCTTCACCATCTCAGGTCGTCCCGTGGCAACCACTAGAATGTCTCCTTTATTTACCTAGGGAGGGGAGGGATCCAGACTTAAGAAATTAAATAATCAAAATACAAAACACACACACACACACACACACACAGAGAGAGAGAGAGAGAGAGAGAGAGAGAGAGAGAGAGAGAGAAATCATGAGCTGTGGTATTACATTTTTTAGTTATTAGCAACTTTCAGGGATACTGGGTAAGGCCTCAAATGCAAACCAGAGTTTCTGCTGGCCCAATCCTATGCTGTACTCAATCCTTTCCCTAGGTATTGTCCCTAACAGGAAAGGCAATGAGAACCAGTGGGGCCTGGAGGGAGCACAGATTTGGAGTCAGACTTAGGACTGGAATGGAATTACCAGGAATGTAATTGCATTTACAGAATGCAATTGCTACCGCCATCATCAAGGGACAGTTTGAGAATATTAAAGAGGGGGTACCAGGCCTCCATCTTGTTCTCTTCCCACAGGGACACAGCCATGTGAACATTTTTGGACTTAAGAATCCAAAAATAAGATCAAGAATAAGCTGCTGGGGCTGAGAATGTAGCTCAGTGGTAAAATTCTGCCTACTCTAAAGGGTTCAACCCCAGCCTAACAATAATAAAATAGTCAAGAACAGCTAAGGACAGCCACTGTTCAGCCTCTTCTGGAGAACTTCCATCCCCAAGGCCAACAACATGCCCAGGAGATCTGTACATGGCATAATTCCACTGCTAAACCCTGTCTGTCATGGGCCATGCTGGTGTATAAAGTATATGGTTGGAATGTCAGAAAGACCTGGATAAAAGTTGGCAAGCTTGGGATTTGAGTTTGTTCCTTCCTCTTGGAAAATGAGACCTGGAATGCAGTATAGTTACTGGGGTTAAGAGAGATAATTTACCTACACATGCACACAGACTGGATGTCTACACTACCCTGGACCGCCTACCTCCTTGTCCAGATTGGCAGTCTTGGAGTGGCAGGTGGTCACCGTGGCATTGTTCCACAGAAGCAGGTCGTGCATGGGGGCACCAACTATTTTACTCCGACCAACCACCACAGCATGCCTTCCGGCAATCTGCACCCCTGGAAGAGAAGCCAGCACACATTAGAGATGGAGAAGCAGTCGCCTTCCTTCTCAAACCACCCGGATGGAAAAACAGAACAAAAGCGCATAGAAGTTAGACCCTCTGCATCAAACAGAAATCTTCCTAAGCACGCGCCTTTGCCAACCATAGCCTCAGTTCCAGCTTCAGACTGGGACTTGCACACTGCCCTTCCTGCAGTAGGATCTGGAGATCTGCTTAGGCCAACCAAGATCTCTTCATTGAGTCATAAGAGAGTGGGAAGAAATCCTACACTCAAAAAAGAAACCTCAACACACAGCTCACAGCCATATGGAAGGAGCTACCAGATTAAACTACACGGGCTAACGAGTCACAAAAACTATGCCGTGTGGAACAGGGTCAGAGCAAAGGAGGAAATTAGATTAGTATCAAAGACTTCCCAAATTCAGTGAGTTTATTCATACAGTTTCCATCCAAAGTTCTGTCTGGCTTCGGGCCTGAACCACAGGGTTATCTCTGGGGGAGTGATAACGAGAACTGTAAGAAACGGGAAAGCCTTTTGCTGACTCAGCACCTGTACTCCTGGCACTGTGACAACATCCCCCACATACCCAGTGTTGGAGACCAAACTCAAAGCCTCACTCACACATGCTAGGCCTGGGCTCTTCCACCAAACTACCCGGAGGCTTGAGTTTCTTTTGAAACACTAGGTTGCCTGGAATGGCCCTGAACATTCTCTCTAGAGCACAGGCAGGCCTTGATGTGCTTTTTAGAACTGAAACCTGTGTCCCACAGAGGTGACAAGTGCTCTCCCTCATCCCCTGGCCTGTGAGATGCAGTTATGACTGTCTAGCATGAAAAGAGAACAGGGAGAAAGGTGCATGGGGTTACCGGCAGGGAGCTCGGAATAATCTGTCCGGCCAATCTACCCCATCAAGGCTGAAAAGCTACGCATCCTTGCTTGAGATTTAAACCATACTTCAGAAAACAAGCAACTTCATCAGAAGACCAGACCAGCTAACACCATGACTATACTAGGACTGAAGTCTTCGTAGTATGAACCAATTGACAAGTCCATTGCTGGGTTGTACTGGCTAGTTTTGTGTGTCAACTTGACACAGGCTGGAGTTATCACAGAGAAGTGAACTTCAGTTGGGGAAATGCCTCCATGAGATCCAGCTGTGGGGCATTTTCTCAATTAGTGATCAAAGGGGTGGTGCCATCTCTGGGCTGGAAGTCTTGAGTTCTATAAGAGAGCGGGCTGAGCAAGCTAGGAAAAGCAAGCCAGCAAAGAACATCCCTCCATGACCTCTGCATCAGCTCCTGCTTCCTGACCCGCTTGAGTTCCAGTCCTGACTTCCTCTGGTGATCAACAGCCATGTGGAAATGTAAGCCAAATAAACCCTTTCCTCCCCAACTTGCTTCATGGTCATGATGTTTGTGCAGGAAGAGAAACCCTGACTAAGACATGGGTTGAATGCATGGGTTAACTACAGAACAACCAACTAGCATGCTGGAGCCTCTGGCATTCATTCTCAGCACTGCAAATCAACCAATCAATTGATCAATGACACTTTACTAATTAGGACTCAGCAAAGATCTGAAGCTACCTTAAGGCGACAGTAGCCTGTGAGACGCTGGGAAGCCACAGGTGGAAGAGCTCATGGGATCCTTTTCTATAAAGCTGGAATAAATGTTGGCTAAACACACTGAAGAATATAGATTATAGTTCTGAACTGTCATAGCTGGGCCAAGGCTTCTGGCTTGGCCTTTGCTGGCCAACCACAGACCATTTTCATTACTAACGCTGGCCAAATGCCTTGCTTCAGACTTCTGACCTACTTCTTTCTAACAGGACTCATTTCTGTGCAAAAAATAAACTTTGCTAAAAGTATTCATAAGGAAACTAAAATACAAAGGTACTAGCTATGTACTGAAGTAACGTGGGGTGAGTGTTCACGAGATCTGCTCCAGCCATCTGCCTAGTGTTGGAACTACAGTTGACTTGGGGCTGCCTCCAGAGACAGGAACCGACAACTTTGCTCACTTTGTACTGTCAGAGTTCTTATTGCCATTTAAGATTCCCACCCCACCTCACCCCACCCCACCCCACCCCACACACAAAATAAATTGCTTTGAATGCACACAACCCTGGGTTCAAATCTTGGTTCTGTTATCGCTTGGAAAAAAAAATACTCTCTCTGGCCTTTTGTTTGTTTGCTTCTTTTTGCTTTCAGTGCAGGGGGCTAAATCCTTGGTTTTGAGGCAAGGTCTCTTGAACCAACAGGAAGGCGAAGCTTCCTAAGAAAGAGCTTTCTAGAAGTGGGTCATAGTGGATCTGATTCACAAAGAAGCTCAAGAAATGCTCCATTTTCTCCTCAGCCCTGGGGAATATACATGCTGTAGTTAGGCTTAGTTAACAGCTAAGGAAATAGGCTCAGAGCCAGGGTACTTGTAAAAACACCTGCAAACGCAGTGTTTGGAAGGAAGGCGGAGGCACGACCTCACGATTCTCCTGCTGGTTTCCTTCATCCTTACCTGTCTCTTTGATGAGTTCCAAGCATCCTTTGGGTGTGCATGGAATGAAGCAGTCATTTAGATCACCTCTGGCAAGCTTCCCAGCACTGATGCTTGTCAACCTAAAACAGTCAAATAGGAGGAAGGAATGGAGCCTCTGTCCTCTAGAAACAAGCGTGCTGTGCTTCCAGAATAGAATCGTGCTCTAAATAAAGCCGACGGGTAGCACTCACCCATCCACATCCTTCTCGGGTGCAATGGCATTGATGACCGCCTCAGTATCAATGGAATTCTCTGAATCTAAAGGCAGCTGCACTATGAATCCGTGCACAGAGGCATCCTCATTCAGGGAGATGACGTATTTCAACACCTAAAAGTAGTGCCACAGTTGATTTGTACTAATTAATCACAGATGTTGAAAGGGGGAAGGCTGTAAAGAAATATCTTCTGTCTGCAAAGTGTATCGCAGTCCCCCCAAAGCAAGCTGACAGAGAGACATCTCACCACACGCATCCACATGCTCACCTCGGACTCTGTGGACGTTCTTGGTAATTTAATGTGAGTGGCTTTGATCCCAATCTGCAGAAATGAACACAAGAAACAGGGAAATGGTACCAGAGCCCGAGACCTGGGCCTGTGTGAGGGTTTATATATGCTCAGCCAAGGGAGTGGCACTATTCTGAGGTGTGGCCTTGTTGAAGTAGGTGTGTCACTGTGGGCGTGGGCTTTAAGGCCCTCATCCTAGCTGCCTGGAAGTCAGTACTCTCTGCTAGCAGCCTTCAGATGAAGATGTAGAACTCTCAGCTCCTCCTGCACCATGCCTGCCTGGATGCTGCCATGCTCCCACCATGATGATACTGGACTGAACCTCTGAACCTGTAAGCCAGCCCCAATTATAAGCGTTGCCTAGTCATGATGTCCGTTCACATCAGTAAAACCCTAACTAAGACAGCCTGCCTCTCTGAAGGACTGTGTGAGACAATGGGGTATCGGGCATCATTTCGCCCTGTGTGTGGAGAAGAATCGGCCTGTTTGTCACCATCACATTCAACATCATTCCACAGCCTCTCACCTGGCTCTCAGGGAAGAAAACCATCAATGAGAAGTACACAGTGGGAAACCAGCTGGCTAGGTCACCTGATTCTGCCTTGCCCAATAGTTAAATTAGGGTCCATTGGTGGCAGTTTTGTGGGGAGGGTCATGTAGGGCAAGGGGTTACCAGCAGGACCTCGGGTGGTAATGAGGAAGGAAGGGATGCCAGCATCACTGTTCTTGGCTTTACCTCTTCAGCAGCCTTCAGCTTCACATTTATATAAAGATTGGAATCATCTCTGTCGCCAACCTGGAATAATAAATGCATGCAAATCAGACAGTTAGGGAAAGGCAAAGTGTACAGAAAAACTTCTGCAATTTTAGTTTGGATAAAATGAATGTTTGAGCTGTGCTACTCCTGACGAAGAGAACTTTTATGGAAGACAGGAGGCTGGGGAAGGGAAAGGCTGGGTGACTACAGTGGCTTCACTCTGTACCCTCTAACTTCGTTCACATGATCCACTGACAATGTTTTCCAAAAGAAAGAACATGAGAGCAAAGGCACGAACCTGTAATTTCAAGCTACTTGGAAGGCGGATGCAAAGAGTTGCTTTAAGCCCACCACATAATGACCAGCCTGGACAACAAGGATAACCCTTGTTACAACAAAAAGGGCATGTAGGTGCTTCTGCACTGTGCCTGCACTGTAAACAAGGCGAGAATGCTATAGGCTTCCAGAAGTGTGGAAATTATCATCAGCCAGAAAGACATGAGAGAGGCAGAAGTTCCCAAAGGCACGGATCATCCAGGGGCAATGGAAAATGCTCATGGTCAGCCAGACTGTAGTGAAACCAGTAAGGTGGGACACTGGGCTAGCTTATAGAAAAGACACCATGGGGAGGGCAAGCTGGCGCCCACCCGGCAGATGTCAGTGTGGGGAGCCTTTGTATCCTTTGAACCCTGATCCCATTACCCCATATACATTTTTCATCGTGACCGAGCTTGCAATTCTTCATTGTATTAAGTTATCTGTAAAAATTTATTTTACAGCTATCTCCCCACGTTCGGGTCAAGATCTCTTTGCAGTAAGTGTTGCTTCTCTCCATTCTGTAGAAGGCAAAGCATCCTTTCCTCAGGGTAGGGCCCAGGGTGACAGAGGGTGGTCTTCACAGCTGCATCTCCAGAACTTTCTGTGTGCAGTTTGATGTTGTCCTGGGATCTCAGGAATATGGTGTGAATCCCAGCTCTGGTTGTCTCATATTTATTTGGTTCTTAGCTTTGCTGACTAGTTTGGACTTCAAAGTTCCTACAGGGGAACTTGAATCTTGGAGATTAAGCTTTGTTTTGTGGTCCTGCCTCCTGCATGCTGAGCCTGCAGTACATGCCCAGCTCTAAGCCTCCCATAGAGGAGCTGGTTATATAATCAATGATAGACTAGATGCAGGAATGTTTAAAGAACATTCAATTCTTGACTGGCAGTCAAGTGGGCGGGTGGTAGACTGGTTCCCCAGAACACATCTTAATCCCAATGATTTATCAAGAATGTTACTTAAGCATTTCATCGTGAGTGCTAATCCCTTCCTGCAAAGGGGTGGTGCCTCAAACCATCAGAAAGACCCAACAAGATGCCCGATGCATAATCCTAGCACTTAGAAGGCTGAGGCAGGAAGGAGACTGATACGAGTTTGAGATCAACCTGGGTCTCATGTAGCCCGAAATGGGCTAGAATCTTTTATGACCCTCCTGCCTCTGCCTCCCACATGTTAGGATTATAAACCCTGGTTCAGGGCCTTTGCAAACATTTTTTATAACAGCCAGAGTATAAGTTAAAGTTTGTTTATTCTTTTCTCTTCTCGAGGTACAGTCCTGGCTGGCCAAGAACTTGCTATGTAGACCAGGTTGGCCTTGAACTCACAAACATCTGCCTGCCACCGCCTCTTGAACACTTGGATCACAAGCATGCACCATCACACCATTGGGCACACCTTTGTAATCTCTGCATTTTTGAAGTGGGTGTAGATTTCAAGGCCAGTCTCAGCTACCCAGCAGGTTCAATGTCAGCTTTCTGCTCCATGAGACGCTGTCTCAAAAAAGCCACCAGCCAACCAAACAACAACAAAACCCAAAAAACCCACCAGCCATCAGCTTCTTCCTCAGGAATATGGCAAGGGCCACAGGTGCCACCAGAGGACTGGGGTCTCAGGCTCGGGAGGGCTCAGCTATCCATTTTAGGGGCCATGGTGAAGTCCCATGGCTGATGGAGGTAAAACAGGACAATGTTCCAAGCTGAGCCATCTGGTCAAGGACACAAAGATCAAGGGCCTTGATGAGAGCTACCTGTTCGCCCTGCCTATCGAGGACTCTGTGATCACTGACATTTTCTTGAGAACATCCCTAAAGGATGTTGTTCTAAAGATCGTGCAGATGTGGGCTGCAACGGACAAGTTGGTCTTGGTGTTAGGTCCTCCAAGGAGGTAACCTGTGCCACCCGAGGGGCTATCATCTTGGCCAAGCTTTTCACTGTCGCTCTGCAGAGGTTACTCTAGGAACAAAAATTGGCAAGCCCATGCAAGGGGACAGCCATAGTGGCTCTGTGCTACTGTGCCTCATCCCTGTCCCCAGAGGCAACAGCATGATCTCTATTCTTGTGCCCAAGCTTTGATAGCCAGTATTGATGACTGCTACACACCAGCCAGGAGCTACTTTGCCACTCTGGACAACTTCAACAAGGCCAGCTCTAAAGCCATTTCCAAGACTTACAGCTACCCCCAACTTCTGGAAAGAGACTGTGGTTAACCAATTCTCCACCAAGAATTCACTGACAGCCTTGTACACACCAGAGCCTCCATTTAGAGGACCCAGGCTTCTGCTATGACTACCACACATATTTTATAGCAGAAACAGAAGTAAGCCGGAGAAGAAAGGAAGAAAGAAAAAAAGGAAGGAAGGAAGGAAGGAAGGAAGAAGGAAGGAAGGAAGGAAATCTAACAAGTATATACTTGGACCAGATCATGAATGTCCTGCAGTTTGGTTTTTCAGCCTGGACTTAATTTACAGCTCTGCACCACTCCCTGCCAGCACCACCCTGGCTATACCGACACCCTTTACGAGCATACTAATGTAATGAGCTTGAGATCCTGCTGACTGCTGACCTGGCTAAATAGAACATTCTGAATGTGAAGAGACTGTTGCCAGTAAGGGTCAAAATGACCTCAGGTTATCCATCTTGTAACTGACTTCCTCATAATCTTTAGATAAAACTCTAGAAATAAGCTTGACATGGCTAGCCTCCATTAACCCTAGAACTGAGAACAAAGATAGTATCTAAGTAGATTTCCTTGCTTTTGTGCAGTCCAAAAACGTGACAGGCCTATCTAAGTATTTTGCAAACATGTGGACTGATAACTTTCTTTTTGGTGACTATAAAAATTCATGTAACCTTTCCATGGTGGAAAGTCTTTCAGATCCTTTGAATCCACATTTTCTGACCTATCATGGCTAGTTGTAATTGGATCAGAATAAACTATTATTTCCTTAAGAAGAGTTGATTTATATGGTGACAAAAAAGAAACAAGCAGGTTTTGTACCCAGTGCTTGGTTGGTGTGCCAAACTAATCCCTTCTGACTGGCTTTGGGCAAGCCCCCAAGATGTTTGAGCATCAATTACTGTTGGGACAGCTTTCATCTTATAGGGATAATTTAACAACTAGCACAATCACAAATATATACAGAACCTTTGAATTACCATAAACACTTATCTACTGTTATTTCATTAGTAAAGGGGGGGGGGGGTGTAGTTATGATGAGATTTGTATTTTAACAAGAGCTTCCTGCTGGAGAGAAAGCTCAGGGGTTAAGAGCACTGACTGCTCTTTCAAAGAATCTGGGTTTGATTCCCAGTGATCCGTATGGTGGCTCACAACCATCTATTCCAGGGGATTCAATGGTTTCTTCTGGCCTATGTGGGTACCAGGAATGCAGCAGTATAGACATACGTACAGGCTTATTTATACACTTAAAAAGAATGCAATTGTTTAGACTAGAACAGAAAACCAGTGAGCAGTCATAGAGAGGGGGACCCAGAGCAGAAGGGACAGGAGTATAAAGCAGGGAATAGATTCAAGATCCAAGACACAGATTCCATGGGAGAACAGCCTCATGAGAATGAGCTTTATTTTGTTTTAGAGACGGGCTCTCTCTCACATGGGAACAGACTGGCCTTGAACTCCTAGTCCTCTGACCTCCACTGACCCAGCGCTAGGATCACAGGCATGTACCACACCACAGGCTTTGAAGAGAGGTCTAAGGTTTTAGACCTCTGGCATGGGTGTGTAAGGAAGACATCAAAACCTCAGGGCAAAAAAGGCAGGAGGTCTGAGGAAAAGGCAGGATGGAGCAAGCCTGGGACTGCTTAGACTACAGTAGATACTTGCAAAATCAATAAATCTGAAGTCAATTTTAAAAAGCATTGCTAAGAAAAAGTTTGGCTAAAAGAAGAGCTTAAGCAGGATATTGTGGCAGGCAGCTATTATTCCAGCACTAGGGAAGTAGAAACAGAAGGATCTGAAGTTCAAAGCCGTCCTTGGCTACATAGTGAGTCAAGACTCAACTGCGATACTATAAGAACCTTTCATACACTAAAGTAGGAGGAAGAGGAAGGAAGGAAAAAGGAAGAAACCACAACAACTCAAAGAGCTGGCTTTCTTTCGTTTCATAAAGCAGAGGCGCTTGGTTTTTGTTTCTTGTTTGTTTGTTTCTTGTTTGTTTTTTTAGACAGAAAAGGCTGAAGGAGGCAGGGAGGATCAAAGAAGAACAGATAGGGCGATGTCAGGTCACAGCTGATACAGCTGGGGAACTGGCCTGTCAGGCCATCAGATAAATAGCTCAGCGCATCGGACATTAGGAAGACTGACTCCATTTTGACCTCCCAGTGAACTGCTGGGCCCAGGGACAGAGCTTAAT